>BMAO01022201.1:0-52669 GCA_019973975.1 Trichonephila clavata | reverse complement strand
AGTTCTGTAGATACATAGCTCAAAATAACAATCCTTGAGAGGCAAGAAATGTTTTCTCTCAGAGCTTTCTATAATACGCAGTCATTTTATTAGCAACATCCGACATAAGATTACTAAACACGACATGATTCACATTTCGACCAATCAAATCCAAAATAAGCCAATCACCAAAAGATCCTTTCCTAACTAATATCCGAAAGTCGTTCCTATCCACGAGATAAAATCGTGCCTGAAGTGCATAGAGTCGAAAACACCATGATATAATTAAGAAAAAATCGAATATAAGTGATAGGACTGTCAAGATACCAAGTATAACAAACCAAAACCAAAGGAAAATGTAAATTTTCTCATTGACGACATTCAAAGTCAAGACGCAAATTACGTCTTGGACATCTATATCCGATGTTGAGCCATAAGTACGATATACACACTTCGAC
Source organism: Trichonephila clavata (assembly GCA_019973975.1). Classification (NCBI taxonomy): domain Eukaryota; kingdom Metazoa; phylum Arthropoda; class Arachnida; order Araneae; family Nephilidae; genus Trichonephila; species Trichonephila clavata. The sequence continues at coordinate 52,232 of BMAO01022201.1, read as the reverse complement.
ACCCTTGGGAAGAGTATGATCATAGGGTTTCCTTTAATATAGAAAGTTCCATTTTTGTTTTGACGATGATAATATTCAGAAGAATAAAATTTAATGGTTCTTACTCCAAAATCAATGTACTGGCCGCTAAAAAACAAGTCAAGTAGAAAAAACTGCGCCATGATGTTAAGCAAACTCAATAACTCGCAAAGGTAATATTTTGCAGCATAATAATCATGAGCTCCCAAAGTCTTTACTAAGTATCTACTTAAGGCCTCGAACTCTTCGTTTAATTTTGGTCCTGGCAACAGAACATTGTTGAATCCCTTCGTCAGAGACTTCATTTTTCCTCCTTCCCAAGTTTTCCATAACCATCTGGGGGTGTAGAATAAAACAGCCTGGAAGAATAGCATGAAATAGACCCACCGGTAGTATGTTATGTAACGAAATTTTTTTGGGTTCTGAGTTGAATCAATGCCTGGGTGGGCGATATCGCTAGGTACCTGCAAAAGAACATAAAAGGTTAACAGAATTTTAGAGTTAAAAATGTAGCAATTTTCTTGTTGTTGTTGCTTATGTCGCCTGATTAATAATAATATCAAATCAAGGCCAACGGATTTCATCACGACAAGGGGCTAATTGTACGCCTGTCGTTAGCCGTAGGGTGACAGAACGATTTGGCCAGGTTCCAACCCAGTTTTGAGGAAGAACACCCTGGGGTGGTCAGGCGCCTCTCATCTTTCTTCCCCTTCCATCAACCTCACGAGAGGACTTGCGGTTTGACGGCTACTTAGAATACCTCCCTGTCGTGTGAAGACACTACACATTTACAAACATTCATGCCTTCTTCGGGATTCGAATCCAAGTCCTACGGCACAGCACTCAGCGTCACTAGCCACTATACCAGATGGGCGGCTAGGAATGTTCTTAAAAGTACTCAACTACGCTAGCCAATTCCAGGTTTTTTAAATCTTTCCTAGCCTTGCGTAACATGCAGAATCTAATATAAGATCTAAAAAAAGCAGTTATAAGAAAAAACACACACTTATTTTAATGAAATACATAAAGTCGGACTCTAATACATCTAAAGAAATATATTTAGTCTCTAGCAGTGTTGCAAACACTTGATTTCAAGATTCACTCATACTAATTAAAAGTCTTATATTTTCTGAATTATATTTATACTAGCCGCTACTCACTCACTTCAATTGGAATTTCATGATGCTGTATGACTATATTTTGTTTTCTTTAGGTTATTGATTTCTAAGTTCTAAAATTTAAGCTTTCAATTGTATTAAAAAAAATTCCCATAGCCTTCACCTTTTGATTAATAAAAAAGACAAAACTTGAATTTCTTAAACGGAAGTATAATTATCTCATTCCCGCTCCGTAAATCCCTCTTCTCTTTGAGTGCCGATTTCTGCAAACCTCGTTCTTAGCGGATTCTTATTTAACAAAAGAAACATGCCATCCTTAATTCAAGTCAGTATGTCAAATAATTCCGGATATCATGAACTAATATATGCACAAAGTATGAGACTTAAAATAATGCGAGTCACACAAAAAACATTGAAAAAAGAAATAATTAGACTTCCTTTTGAAAAAAAATGTGAAGGTAATTATTTTGTTATAGTTAGAATTTCTTCGGCAGTTATTCCAATCTCAAAATATGCCCCGATTAATTACATTATGTTTTTAGTTTTTCTTTTAATGTACAATATTTCTGATGGGGAAGTAACAATAAACGACAAACACATGAGCAAGTTCTTTCGTTATTTTCTATTTAACCTCTTAGAGCAGCGATTTCTTTCTTTTTTTACTGATATAAATTTCGTGACCTTTATTATTATTGTTTAATGAAATTTTTTAGAGACAATATTTGTTAGCTTAAGCATTCACTAGACTTTTCCCTCGTTTTTAATTGAAATGAATTAATTGAGCAGCTTTGATAATTTTTTACCATGTTTTTATTAACTTGTTTTTAGCGCATTTTTCACGTAGTGGAACAAAAGCGCTATCAGGACGCAAATTTCGTCTTCGTCTTCGTTCCATATTTTGTCGTACCTTTTTCTCAGCCAATAAGCAACCAATGGACCTCGGGGTTTCGGCATTTAGACGCATTTGTGCCCTAGATGAGCCGAATCATATTTAAATTTTCCCATAGTTTTCCCGAATTTTCCTACAAATCTTCCTGAATTTCGCTAGTTTATAACAAAATTTTCTCAAATTTTACCTAGTAAATTTATTGTTTGCAAAAAGTTTTTTATTAAAAAAAATCTACCTGCATTTTGGAGGAAAATCTTTGGAAAATTGACTGACTACACCATCAGTGTTTACGTATACGAGTCATTCTTTTCATTTCATAAGCCTTTGTTAGTTAAGCTAAATAAACTTTAAGTAATGTAGTAGTTAAGTTATTATTAATTGTATATTCTTTTCCTTGTTAAATTTAAAAGAATAAATACATAGAAGCGAGTTTTATGCCTAGACAAGGAGTTAAGTCACCTTGTCCGGGCTTTTGTAGCTTCTGTAAAATTTTGTTTTTGCTTTTTTATAGTGCTGATACAGATTTGTGTCATTATTTCTTTTCAGCTCAATAGTAGTACATTTAGAGGAGTGGTACAGTACTACTTTCTGTTAGTAAAAAGTTCATTAGTTGCATTATTGTAAAATACAACATGTGAAAAACGCGCTAAAATTACTTGGCCATGCCAATGAATGATATCTTGTTTTGTCTGTCGGGGTGGAATTTTGTAATTGATTTTAAACTAACATCCCGATGAACTAGAGACCTAAAATTTGAACCATAGTTCAGAAGTGGATGACAATGTTTCAAAATGTGAAAAAAAAAAGAGTTCGAATCTGGAACCCGGACCACCGAAGAGGTAAGCCCCGATTTCAACAAAGGGCGCCCCATAACTCCGAAACTTACACGAATTTACTCAAACAAAGGCACCTGTCGATAGCACGGGTCGAGTTGCGTCTATGCATTCAATTTTGTGGCTCTGGGGTCAAAGAGGGGCCCCCAAGTTACCTTTTTTATGTCAGTCCTGAAAACGATCCATTTCATTCTTATTTATTATAGAGAGATTATATATATATATATATATAAGTTGGCTTGGTGTCTGTAAGGTAGCGTGCCTGCCTCGTAGGCCTAAGGTTGTCGGTTCGATCCCGGTTGGAGTCGATACATTTTCTGGATGCGAAAATCGTAGGCATGCATATCATATGATTATGTGGCATATAAAAGATATCTTGAGTATTAATTTGGCACTGTTACTATCGGAAAAATTAAATCACGGTGATTTTTAGCATCTGACGAGAGTTTGAATTGAATAAAATTCAAAAGTTACGATTTGGTAGTGGAAGCCTCGTCTATAGATGGTGCCACCAATGAAATAGCCTCGACTCTTGGGGACTTGCCGTGTTTGCAAATAGGTTAGATGTGCCAAAATGCTGCTAATTTGAAACTAACATGTAGAAAGAATAAGTCTGACACGCTTGATAAAGACTTGGTAGTCGATTTCTCTCTCTCGATGCTAAATTAGGGAATATATAGCTGTGAGGAACATTATTTTCCCCATACCCTTCTGGATAATGTTTTTCTGTAGCTTACTATGTTAGTGAGGAATTAACATACAGCTATTGCAAAAGAGAAAAAAGTCTTACAAAAGTTACCCAAACTAAGCTTCGAGGAAACATGCGAAAATAAAGAAATTAAAATGCTTTAACGGAGTGATTTGATTTAAGTTACGTTTTTTTTACGTCACACTGAGAGCAACGTAAGGGCTTTTGGCAATGGGCTTCGAAATTTTGAACCACGGTCGAGTAACGAGGATAACATCTGAACTGGCACTCCTTCTCCGAACTTCCATACCACACCCCGGATACGAATGATTTAACAAAGAAAGAACTATTAAGTATTGAATTATTTATATCACAACTGATTCAATTTCAAATATTTTTTTTTCAAATAATAATTAGTTTAGTTACGAATTATGATTTGCTACACTGGCATTTTTCCTGGAAAGGGCACCAATCGAAATTTCCACTTTAAAATACCAATCACGGCAATTTCTTATTTCTATCAGTATTTGAGGATTTTATTACGAAAACACAGAAAAAAATGAACCTATCGACTTTTTTCATAGATTTTTGCTGATATTATGCTTTATGTGGTAAAATTCAGGGTGTCCGGGCGAAAAGTACTCAAAAGTAATGGCTTATTATTACAAAACTACTCATCAGAATATAATAAACTGTTCATCCATGGGTTGGGAAAACTCTCCGAGGTTTTTTTGGGCCAAGTTCGATCGGCCGCACGTGCCCGCATTATTCGGCAATCGCAGACGATAGACTTTTTGCACATACTTCATTAGTAAAGATGTGGTCACCACTGTAAAAGGTGCAGCGCAGTACTGTAGTGCAGTTCCGTACTTTGGTTAATGGGATTTGAACCAATCACGCGTGTTCAGCGACGTGTTCGAACAGAATGTAATGAATGTCGTTACTGGTTTGCCTAATAGACTTATCAGGACTCGCACAAAATGAATCAAGCATACGATCAAACAGCTTTCTATCACGAAAGCTTAAGGATACTTGCCAGTTTGAGATACCAAAGTTCCTGTTTCCTTTAAAGTTCTTTCCCGTTGGTAGATAGATTTGGAAGTAGGAGGGTCGGCATTCCATTCTATTCAAACACGTCGTTGTACAAGGCGTGACTGATTTGAATTCCGTTAGCCAAAGTATCGGAGAGTTTTCCAATCCATGGATGAACAGTTTATTACATTCTGATGGGTAGTTCCGTAATAATAAGCCATTATTTTTGGATACTTTTAGCCTGGATACACTGTATTCTTCTGATATTTCTTGTTCAGTGAATTTTTAAATGTTTAATAATTAATCCAGATTTAGATATGAATGTAATATCATTTATTGGAGATCATCTCTGGCATGGTTGGTGACTTTGACTGAGACATCAGTACCTTTTGTATAAACTTTAAAAAAAATCTTAGATTGTTTGTTCGCTGAACTAAATTTATGTTATTTTTTAGCCATTGAATCATTTTCTCATCTTCAGGTATCGGACTACTTGCGACGACTTTTTAAAAAAAGAAAATGGAGATATGGGGATTTTGTTGTTGTTGATTTTAGATTTGCTTAGTAGGTTTCAAGAAATATATGCTAAAATTAAGAAGAGAAAAAGAAATCACTATTACTAAAAGGGGAAAAAATTAGTAAAAATGTACAAAAAGTAACATAAAGGTGGCCCATTCTGTACCAAAAGTTTATGAACAAATTTTCAATTCTTCAATGCTGATGCGTTGCTATGTTATTCATTTTTGAAATGACTTTCAGGATAAGAGATATTTTAATTTTTACAAAAACTAGAGCACTTTATCTTGGTTACTATATGAAATTGCTTACAAAAATAGCGATTATATTAACATTAGGGACTGCAAATTTTGTAATAAAACAGTGATTGATAAATCTGAAGGGTAAAACACTTCTACTATTATATAGAACATACACAAAAAATTTCTGTTAATTACTTTCAAAACTGTTTTAGCAATCGCTGTCCCCGGTTGAGCATTAAAAAACACATTTAGAGCGTTCTAAAGTATGACATATATATATATATATATATATATATATATCTTGCTTAAAGTAATGCTATCTGCTTTTACTAAAACACTTGAAGCTTTTGTTCTTGAGAAAAGAAAATAAACTTGGTATTTTTATAAAGATAACAAGATGGCCTACAAAATAAAACCACAAAAAATTTGTCAATTTTTGGCAAGATTCACAATTTTAGGGTAGCCGGTTACCTTAAGGTATAAGGATTAATTTTGTAGATTTTTTAGAAAGAAACTAGAATATATGTAGATACTTAATCATACATTACAAAAATTTTATTGAAACACTTCATGGACGTTAATAAAGGAAACGTGTAACTGAATTAAAAGTATACTCTTAAAATAGAGATGAAATTTATTTTCATTAATTTTAATTTTGAGGAAAACTTTTGACTGACGTGTATTTTTAATGTTGGTTTCTTCTACTTATAGTGTTACTATGTCTAGGTCAAAACTCTAAAAGCTTTTTTCACACATTAACCTTTTTAATCCTTTTTTATGATTTTATTATGAACCGATCTTTATGAAAATTGGCAAATATATGTATTCTTTCTTGGAAAAGATTTTTGTGCGATCCTTTTTGTTGTAGTTCTCCACCAGGTGGCGCTATAGTATATCAACTTCTGCTTCATTCAATCCATCGCCAAGTTGCCAACATGGTCGCCAAAAATGATGCCAACTTGTCTCTATCGCCAACATTTCGTGGTGGTGGGACTAATCCCCATCTGGTCTAGAGAAACTAGACCAGATCCATGAGTCCTTAAATCTTCACAAAGTCTAAGAACAGTAGGGGGGAAGCAACAGCCTCCTCACATGAAAACCCCAGACATTGCAGAATGTGCCGAGGAGAAAAAAGACCGATTTCACATTTGGTGCAAATTGGGAAGCTTCTTTTGCCACCTTCAAAATTCATGCACCTCAGGTGACCAGTCAAAAATGGCAAGAATGCTGTCTGATACGATCTGGAACCCTTGAATGATATGGCGGATTTCGTTATGTTTCCATTGAATCGCCATTATAATGTAAGGAATGGTGTTTCTTGCGAATATTACAATTTTAACATAAAATTAGTGCAACAGAAAGTAATATTAACGTACTACACATCCAAATATAAATTATTTACACTATTTTAAGCGTTCTTTACACAAAATTTGTAACAATGTGTTACTTTTGTTAAGCAGAGATCAGCTTAGGAAAGTGATTTCAAAAATCGACCCACCAGAGAATTACGGGGCGTTATAAATAAAAAAAAATCCTTTTTATCAGCTATTAGATCTACAGACTTAAAATTTAACAAATATGTTTTTTTTGTTCAGCTAAGATATGTAAAAAGCTTTTTTTTGTTACATTTGCAATTCACGTAAAATTAACTCATTAAAACCTTCTTTATCCTTCAATCTGTACTGTTTAATTTTTTAACTCATCCATGTGAAAAACAGGTATATCATCTAGTTTAGTTATAATTAATTAAAATTAATTGACTGAATGAATAATTTAAAGAATTACAGATACAGCCACGTTGGCTTCATTTTTAGCGACTTATGTCAAAACTTTAAAAGATTCTTTTCTCTCACTTGTCAAAGCATTCCGTCGAACTGAAATTGTATATAGACGATTGTTTTGGATGACAATACGATACTTTTAAAGATAATTAATAAAAAATTAATTTCCACTCAATGTTGTGATTCTGTCATATGTATATACATATTTATATTAATTTTAGCTATTTAACAAAGAGTAACTAAAATAAATTTTTTTGTTGATCTAAATAGGAATTGACTTAAAAATTTTATTTTATATTTCTTGTTATTTCTTATATTTATTTCCTTTCCTGTTAATCCGAAATCTAGCTCACAATGGATCTGAAAGGAATCATAATCTTTGCAACCTTTTTTAATCTTTAATTGGCTTATGGACACAATAAAATGCCTGGTTTTTTTATTTATCTCTACATACGTTATTAAGCCAATCATTTCTATTAAGACATAAATTTTGTGACAGTTTTTTTAGTGCTCGCCTTATGAACTAAGATTAAACTATTTTTTGGTGTTATACATGTGACACACGAAAGAGTTTTTAATTATTCGCAAACTTTATTCAGCCGAAGTATTTTAGAGAAAAAATACTCGATGACTTACTATAGAGAACTGACACAAACCAAGAAATATTATCTTACATTTTTGTAAAACGCTTTTGGGATCACGAACGTGGAATGGATCCAGCAGTATGTAAGGATAGCAGGTACAGTTTCCTTATTTGAAGTTTCACAGGCCAATGGATTGCCAGCCAACTGAAATGTAGTTACGATGACGAAGAATATTAAAAGGAGTCCTGCAGTAAAAATGTAGTGCAGTCGAAAAGTGGCATAATCGATCCGTGTTTTTTCAAACTCTGAAAAAGTGCAGAAACTTTCGATGATTTCGAACATGTCGAAGGTTTTGTTAGTAACCTAAAATATTGAATTTTGATTACATTAATATATTGCGAACTTAATTTGAATTCAGAGAACTTTTTGACGAAATTACAAAAAGCTATAAATACATAAATGTAAGAGCAAAACGGACAAACGCATATATTCAATCAACTTATTCTTGAATGTGGAATAATCTTTTATGAATTTCTTTTCCCCCGTCACTGTTTTTTTTTCTTTTAAAATTAACTTCTGCAGAAACTTTGCGTGTAATAGCTTCAAATAAAACAAAATATTATAACTAAAATTACTGTCCGTTCTCGATAATTCGAAGTTGAAGGGGCCAATGAAAAACTTCGAATTACCAAGAGTTCGAACTATCAAGAGAGTAAGAAAAAGCTCCCAAATTTTTTTCTGGCACATTTTAATTTTAAATTATGTAATAAAACAAAAATTGCACATATGTATGAAATTAAAATATTTTTAAAAAGTACATATTATAGAGTATAAAAATTATACAGAAGTTAAATGTCTCAGGTATTAAAAAAATACATTTATTTAGCAATTCTCGAACCGGACTCTTTCACGCCTCACCAAATCTCTTCCATTCCTCACTAGAAATAAAATCGTTTCACATCCAGCTCCTTCAAATACTGTACCCAACACTATTGGTTCTTCAAGGCAGGGGCCAGTCCGTCCTGGGCCCTATTAGGTTTCTCATTCTATAAGTCACACAGATGAGCCATAAATCGTTATGTCAGTCCAACGCAAAAAACACGATCTTCGCCAGAGGAACCGGGAAACACAAAGTATGGATAACAAACAGATGGTCATCAAAGAGGCTACGTTACAGGGGTGACATGCAGAGACAATACAACACAAAACATGTGAGCTCAAACCTGTTTGCTACAGGACTCTAGATAATAAGGGTTCGAATTGTCGAGAGTTTTATAAGATAATTCTGAATTATCTCTAGTTTTAGTCTGGCCAGCTACCGATTTTACTTCGAAATATTGAGTATACCAAAAAGTATTGTTTAGTTAGAAATATCAAGAGTTTTCCTAGGGGATGAGTATATACTTCGAATTAGCGAGATGTTCGTATTATCAAAAGTTCGAATTAATAAGAGTCGACTGTACATGAAGTATGGCACTTAAAGTTACTACGGTAGAAACTAAATTTAGAGGTATTACGTATTAAGTTGATTAATTTCAATTTTTTATCGACGATATTTTGTCCACATACATGATTTGGCTCTTTTGGCATACAAACAGATAATGTTACTTTTCCTTAGTGGAGTATTTTATGCGATATATTCACCTTTTCTCTAAATTAAATTGTCTTGTCTTATATTTTTATTATTTATCAACTTTTACTATTAATTTTATGATTAAGCTACCTCCAATAACTGTTTACATTTGAGAATCTTTGAGCTACAAAAGGTCGTTCAAACTTTATGGAAATGATTTCGATAGCTCATTTTTATCTATAAATGCCATATTTTTTGTTGCAATTTGCTTCTATCTAATAGCCATGATTCTTAGCAGTAGCTCTAGTTAGAATGTTTCATGAAAGTAAGCTCCTTCTTAGTACTGTCATGCCAATTTTATTTCATTCTTCTTGAACCGTTTTCCTAAGGCTCGTTTTAATAAACCTAAATAACAAAAGTCAATCGTCAATTGTTAAGCGTCAGGAGAGTTTTCTAGTATTTAATTAAATGGGATACACTTTGTTTCTGTTTCTGATTCTTTCTTAGCTAAATAAGCGCTGTTGACTTTGACATGTGACTAGAGGCTTTAGCTCAGCTTCATCAATGTCTTTTCCATATAAGGCTGGCATTTCTTCTTCAAAAATTAGTTCTATAATATTCTGCTGACAATTGAGTGAATTAATTTTTTGCTTTACTTGAGACTTTTTAAAAATTTTTTATTTGCCATTGTAAGAAAATCCTGTAACTATCATGAATCCATTGCAAACAGTCTCTCCCGTCAGTTGAGCTACAGAAAACTGATCTTTTTTTACAGCAACTTAAAAACAACCTTGTCTTGAGTGTTACCACAAATTTCCAATTTTCAGCAGCCAGGTGTTTTTCACATAATATTCTAAAATTTATTTTCTTTTAGCAATATGCAAATGAACTTTAGGTTTAAACATCTTTTTAACTTTAAATCTTTGTGGAGGATTTTACTTTAAGGGCAGGGACACATTACTAGTTTCGATGCAATGAATCTTTGAGTCGGCAGATTTTCTTTCAGGATCAGAGGTTTATCTTCCTTCGTAGTTGCCCTTATTCCAATAGTCTTAGGATGAGGTTTCGTGGTTTTTACTTTCATCTAAACAGTTTTTTTTATAAATACCTATTTTGAAATACAATGACCGAGATTTATACACCGCTTTATATAATTTACCGATACCGATACTTCTCCTCGGAAAGCGTAGTTACATAACCTTCAAGCCACCTACCAATTTTAGACCATTTTCAAAATAAATCTTTTATTATAAAACATTGAAGACTATTCTCAAGTTGCCAAAGTTTTATTTTAAAATGCAAACAAGAAAATAAATTACAAAATCGTTTCCATAAAGTGTGAACTATATTCTGTATTCTAGATTGCTTTCACTAACTAGCCTAATTATTTGTAATTTAAATTTTAATTGAAAACAATACTTTGCAAAGCTATACAAATTTCTTTCATTAAAATATAATATCATATTTACTCGAATCTAAGCCGCACTATTTTTTCAGGGTGCACTAAAAATAGGGTGCAGCATAGAATCGAAGGCAAAACATTTGTTGAATGGGGAAATTAGTCTCCTCCCTTTTTAAAAGGAACCCTGTAACCGTCCATTCTTGCTACTTGCTTCGATGACTTATCCCATTTCACAGTCTATATCTACAGTATTCATTCTATCCTAAACATTATTGTCTACTTGGATTTAATAAATCTTTTTTGTATAAATTTTTTTAATCCTCTAAACATCATAGATATCGGCAATAGCATCATGACGAATATGAAAAGGGATGCAATTTTTTTTACAACAACAACCAAAAACAAAGCAGGGGCCACAGAAAATTTGACACTAAAGAAACAAATATACATCGATGGCGTAAGCAAAATGACAATTTTTCTTGTAAAACATAATCTTTTCTTGTAACAGGTTTTAGTGTAATTCTTTTACATTCTTCTATAATGCATTCTTTACAAAAATGTTGCATAACAAATTCATTGGATGGAACGGAGGTCGACATCGTGTTAGAAAATGGCGACGAAGTCAGCTGTGACAATGGGAGGGACGAATCATTTGCTAAACATGATACTGACGATTAGGGTAATTATAGGTTCATGTATGTATTTGAAACTTTTTAATACAAGTAAAATAAATTAATTATTCATCTCTTATTGGTTCTCATTAATTATTATTATTTAAAATTTTTTTGAAGTATCGGATATCCATAAAAATAAAATAATATAGGTAAATTTTCGAAGCCTTAGGAAAACCAATTGGCCGAAGTTGAGAATTTGATAAAACTTTTGGTCCTTAATAATTAAACGCGAAGCCTTTATACTCTTTTAAAGTACATATGATCCTGTTATCAATAATTTTTGTTATATTCATTATTCCATGGCGTGAAGTCGTAAAAATAGAACACGAATACTGTAACAAAAGCGTCCAATATATCTTTTTAAAAAATCGGTTACTTTTTTTATAAACAGAAAATTCGAGTTAATTGCTTGAAAACACAATAGGGTTACCTAAATAAAAATAATACAAATTATTCTGTAATATTATGCCAAAATTTGGCGAAAATTTATAACAATTATTTGACGGGGAGAGTGCCGATATCAAATTAGAATACCCACATTTTCCACCAAAAGCCAAACTTTCATTCACAATAGCCGTCATACAAAACTAGCTACAAAACATAAACCAAACAACAACAGTATTCTGATTTATACAGTAAAATAATTTAGAACGATCTCATTTGATATCGGTACGCTAATCATACCGATATCAAATTAAGAATTGGTGCATTTTTGAAATAGGGCCGAATTGATATTTGTGGGCATTCTATTGTTATCGTATTGTAATCATTGCGCCAACGAGGCAAAATTTTACAACTATTTGGCGGAAATATACGTAGCATACTGATATCAAATTAGTTCCTTAAATTTTTCTATCCTTTTATCTGCCTACTATTTTCACATTCTTTTTGGGCATTCGTAGTTCTCACCAATCAAACAGTCTCGTTTCCAAATGCTGAAAAAAAATCCTTGCATTAAATTCATTTTGATCCCTCCTTTCGGTATCCACAGTAGTAAATAAATGTACTGTTTAGTTGAGCCGCTGATTTTGTTGGGGTCAAAAATTCTGGCCCAAACTGACCAATTTTCCTTAATTCCTAAGAGCATAGCTTGCGTGCAATGGTTGCTATATATAACTTGGCATTAAAAATCCTTTAAAGAAAATAAATGCTACTTGCGTATTAACATCACCGCAGCCAAATTTGGCGTGAATGGCGTCATTTTCCACCAAAATCTGACAGATTTTTTTTTTCAAATAAAACATGTAAAAATATTTTTGCTTTGATACCATGATACAATTCGCATAGCGCAAGTTTTGCTGTGTTGACGCTATTATGTAAGAAAAAAAAAAAACATTCTCTAGATTTTTTGTTAGTAAATCGGGTGTTCAAATAAGATCCAATTTTACAGCTAGAAGGCTATTAAATTAATTAAATATATAGTAGTTTGGACAGACAAACGTCATAGTTCTTTTCTATAAAATGTGTAATTAGCTTGGCAAACATATTGCCGAGTTTGGTAACAGAAATAAACTGGTGCCAAACGATGCACTAAATTAGGATCTGACCGAAATTTGGAACGAAGAACATAGTATGCTTTTAAAAAAGAAAAATGAAATATTTATTTTGTGGAAATCGTCTGCTTTTCCCCCCAAAAAATCTTATGCTGATTTTAAATAGCAACAAAGAATACATGATTTAATCTCAATAATTCCGAATTTCAATATATCAGGTTGGCCAAAATAAGTTAAAATGAGTTTGATAGAATAAAATTGTCACATCACAAACATAATATTTAAAAAAAACATTGCCAAATCCAAAGGACGTCCTAATCTACACTTTAACCAGATATAGTATTAATGCAATTAAAATCTATCAATACAATTATATTTACAAAGATATTATTAATTAGTATACTTTGTATACAATTATTAATAAATTTTTTTGAAAATATACAAAACTGAATGTAAAATAATAATTACCTGAAAGAAAAATATCGTAAATTTTTTGTAAACAATAATGATTTCAAAAGAGATTTTACTGTGTTGCCAGAAAGTTTGTTATTTTAACTTAAATTACAAAATATTAATATACACAAATGTATTTTATATGTATAAATACAAATATATTTTACATGTATAAATTTGAATGTTGATATATTGGTGTGGAATGTATACATTTCCACATCATTGATTGTGTGGTGGTTCGCATCTGGAGGACAGAACCGACGACCTTCGGTTCCGTAACATTACACACATAACACTAGACCAAAATGATCACTTCAGTCCGGAGGCTGTTACTGGCATTTATAGATGATACCGCTACACACTCCCTTACCAGTGAGTCGGTGGAGGGGTGAACAAACGTTATAGTTGTTATGGCGAGCGTGTGAGTTGTTGCTGTTGATTGGAGGAGTTGCGTCATGTGAGTCGGATGCCTTTGCTGCATCAAGTGAGTCTGACGAGGTTTTTTGCTGCGTCAAGTGAGTCTGATGAGGGTTTTTGCTGGGTCAAGTGTGTCTTACGAGGGCTTTTGCTGCGTCAAGTGTGTCTTACGAGGGCTTTTGCTGCGTCAAGTGAGTCTGACGCGTTTTTGGTTGCTCTTTTTCCTGGTAGATGGCGCCCCGACAGTTCCGGACTCTAAGTTTTCTCTTAGTTCAACCAGGGTAACCAATGTGGTAACACGTATTTGGAGGACAGAATCCGTGACATTCGGTTTCGTAAGCACGTAACATACCACTAGACCAAAATGATCACTTAAGTCCGGAGGCTGTTACTGCCTGATATAGATGATAATGCTACAATTGCATCACTCCAAAATTTTGCAGGGAGTTTTACTGATGTTTTAATAGTAAGAATATTTCCGCTAAAAAGAATTCAAATAGATTTTTGGTGAATTTTTTCTAACTTCTTTCCGATTTTCACCATCGACAAACGGCAACAATATCAATTTGCTTAAATAAGAGTGTGTTCGCGTATGTGAGAAGTCGCCAAATAGTGTCACATGCAAGGAATAGAGGAAGATCGTTCCTGCTCATGTTTGGAAGATAATTATTGCATTAGGCGATATCTTTTGATTTGGCAATGTCACTTCAGTAATATCTTTCAGCAATGAGATTTTTTAACATGTTTTTATTTTTTATTTTTCGCTTGAATAAAAGTTTTGTAGCACACATTTTTTGAGGTACACTAATAGGATATCTGTACTCTGTGGATTTTTCCGTCTAATAGTTCTTCAGTTCACTTAAAATATAACTCAATTAATAATTTAAAAAAATTAATTTCAATCTTTCTTATCCTTTCATTTAGATCAGGGGTGGGAAAAAAGTGGCCGCAAAGAGTTTTTAGGCGACCCACCCAGGCAGTCAAAGAATCCGCTTCGAAGTTAGATTTCTTTTCTGTGCCCGATCAAAGATTCGTCTTTTATTTTTCGTATAGGAAAATAAAGAACCAAGTGTTTCTTCTAACACACAAATAGAATAGAGAGAAAGAAAGTTTTAATGTAATAACACACATGCTGCTTATAAGCAAGGGCTTGGCATTTTTTTTCTTATTCAAAAGCAACAGAAAGCAATTACATTATATAGGAAATAAATATGTTCAATCAAATGCAAAGATGATTCTAATGATAGACGGATAAGAACAAAGTAAATAAAATATTTGAATTCTACTATTTTGTTTTTGCTTTTAACCTTGCGAATTCAGAATTTTCTGTACTTTCCTAACGCTTGATCACACAATGACCAATTCTTTTGTTACTTAAAGAGAAGTACAAGAAATGTGAAACGTATAAAAATATATTTATATTTTTATTAATTTGAAAACCAAAAGTTCACTAATTTGATTGCTTTTTAGGGATATATTTGAAGATTGTAAAATTGTTTCATAAATCTCAACAATAGCAACGTTAGTGCCATTGCTTCTTGCTTCACTTGTGAACTTCGAGTGATAGTTGGAGCTATAGAAGATATTTATACTCGCCTGTTTAGATTACCAAGAGCTAAATAAAATCTGCTTACTCCAATGGTTGCTTGCATTATAAACAATCGAAATGCGGATAAACTGGCGAAAGAGGCTAGAAGTCTTAATAATGACAACTTTGTCAATGTGACCTAATTCGACGCAAATGCAGTCGCAAAGAAATTGAGAGAAATCAATTCTTGTAAAGCATCAATCTGTAATTGAAGTGGTGATCGCCTTGTAAGAAAGACTATTGCTAGGTTAAAAACAGGTCATTACAGAGGAATGAAGAGTGATAGAAGAACTTATAGGAATTGGGATAACTATTCAGATACAGAGGTAACACCTACTCTTAATTTTGAATGTCCAGCTATTCTTGCTGCTCTGTAAGAAATAGGGCCCTGTTTTCTTCAACTAACCTCTCTGAAGATAACATTTATCGGAAGATTAGAACTAGCGATCTATAGGTTCGTAGCCCAGTAACATGACCACTAGACAGAAGCGATCACCCCTGTCCGGAGGCTGTTACTGGCTTACTTAGATATCGCCACAGTACTCCCCCACCAGTGAATCGGTGGATAGGTGAATGAACGAGATATTTTGTTGTTATGGCGAGCATGGGAGTTGTTACTATTGCATGGAGTGGGTCCGACGACTTTGATGCGTCACGTGAGTTTTGATGACTTTGCTTGCTCTTCTTGCGTGTAGATGGCGCCATGACACATCAGAAGAATTTGCGTTTTTCTTCTCAGCCAAGGTCACCAATATCGGAAGAATAGAACCCGCGATCTATGGGTTCGTAGCCCAGTAACATGACCACTAGACAGAAGTGATCACCCCTGTCCGCAGGCTGTTACTGGCTTACTTAGATATCGCCACAATATTGAACATATTGCCAGAACAGTCAACTGGGCCTATGGTTTAGTCTCATTATGGAGACATCATCATCATCTACAACAGCAACATATTCTAATTTCTTTGATTAAAATTAATGGATGTAATACTAAAGACAGATGAAAAATTTCAACATTCTATAATAACTTCCACTTTACGTAACAAAACTGTAGACGTTTTTTTTTTGCATTTTGGTAATATATGTTTCATTTCCAGCGAGTTAAAATAAAACTATGTACTCCTTGTATAAAGTTGGAAATGTTATTGCTGCACAGTAAATGACATCTTTTAATTTAAAATTTCAATAAAATAACGGGAATATTCAAACAAAATTGAAAACGACTTAATTGAAACATATTGCTGTAAGATTTTTTTTTAATGATTTTTTTTTCTTGAAGAAATATATTTCTTCAATTGTAAATTTTGAACTGTCATTAATACCAATAAAAAATTGAAATATGCCCATGTAGGAAACATTTGAATTAAATGATTTTAAAGTATTTAAATTACCTTACATGTCTTTGAGAGTGTTTTAAAATCATTGGGTTAGGATAGTTTAAATTGATAAGAAGTAAGTAATTACTACATAAATATAATAGTGTGGAGTATTTTGTACAGTAAAAAACAAACAAAAACTCACAACAATTACAAAAAACGACAAAAAAGTCTGTAAAAAAAAAAGAAAAGTTTATTTGCCAAAACAGTTTCCAGTTCAATGTAGTCTTATACATTTTCCTTGGAGATGAAACTAAATTTTCATACACATACACATCGACTGATATAACAATATGCAACAATCATAACCAAATTCATTATCCAGTCACGTTTTTCTAAGAGATTTGTTAATAAAAATTGAATTTGAATTCAACATGTTAAAAGAAAAAGGGTTTAATAATAGTTATTTGTTAAAGCAAAGCATTCGTTGAATGTAAATGACGGAATATGACATTTTAGATATTCTATATAAAAAGCTTTAATCTACTTAATTTACAATTTTTTTTCTTAAGGTTAATAAAGAAGCAGGTTTTGAATTCACAAAATAAATAAATTATTAATTAGTTAATAAAAAGGATTACATGAACTTTCATTTTGCTTTCAAAAGTGAAATTTTTCATACGTAGTAATTATTACATTACGAATTTATTTGCAAGAATTTTAATTTAGTACAACGAGCAAATAGTTTGAAGTTAATAAATGCAAACAAAACTGCAAGAGTATCTCTCTAAATGATTTCTAATTACTCTTTTATTTTATTCTTCATCATTAAATCAGTAAAAGTCTTTATTTTTAAAAGAGGAAAGCTGGTTTAACTGTAGAGTTTTGAAGGGATATATATATAAATTGAGAGAGAGAGAGAGAGAGATTCTTTGAAATGAAAGCAAAACTTCCTGTTAGAGGTGTTTATAATAAGTACATATTTCCCTAGCGACCTCTGATACGAGGTCTCTAAAAATAAAATGATCCATGTTTCGACCAATCATATCCATAAGAAGCCAATCCCCAAACCATCCCTTCTGCATTAATAACTTGAGGTCTTTATCATTCACTAGATAAAATCGCGTTTGAAGTGCATATAATCTGATCGAACTTGATATAATAAGAAAGAAATTCATTATAAGCGACAAGGATGTAAAGATACCTAATAAAACATACCAAAACCACAGGATAATGAAAATCTTCTCATTAATAACATTCAGAGGCATAATGCAAAGTGCGTCTTTGGCCTCTACAGTTGCAGATGCGCCATATCTACGAAACAGGCACTTCGTCACTCTAGGGAAAAGCATGAGTATCGGATTTCCTTTAATGTTCTCTGTTATATTCACCCGATGAATATATTCGTGAGATGTATAAAAACCAACAACTTTTCCACCTAATTCTATGAATTTGCCATTAAAAAATACATCTAATAGATAAAACTGACCGACAACATTAACCAAAGTCAAAAACTCGCAAAAGTAGTATTTTGCAGCGTAAGTATTGTGGGCTGTCCAGCTCTTTACTAAGTACGTACTTAAGGCCGTAAATTTATCGTTTAATTCTTCATCAGCCATCAGGACGTTATGCAAATCCTTCGTCAGTGTCTTCATTTTTCCTCCTTCCCAAATTTTCCATAACCACCTTGGTATATAAAATGAAATAGCTTGAAACAAAAGCATGAAGTAGACCCACTGGTAGTACGTAAGGTAATAAAATTCTTTAGGATCCTTAGTTGAGTCGATACCTAAGTGAGGAACTTCATCAGGTACCTAAAGGAAATAAAAAACGAGCTGATAATAAAAAAGTGTTAAAAGTCTTTGAAAGTTCTTTAAAATTTAACTGGTGTCAGGCAGTGACATGGTGTAATATGAAAAACCCAATTTAAAGACCTCAAATACAAAATTACAAGAGAAAAACAATTATTTTCATAGATATGTACAGTGGACCCCAAAAGTGTTCGTACACTTGCAATTTCTTATAAAATTTAATATTTTCGATTAATAAAAATTAATATATTGTAATTGTAATTTTTTTAAGGATATCTCTAACTTGTTTTTAATAGGATGAGATAATTATTTTGTTTAAAAATGATATAACTATTATTTTTAAAAATTAATAATCAAAAAGCTATTGAAAAATTACGCTACAAAAGTCTTCGTACACCTAACTAAAATCTCAACTCAGCTTTAAATATTGTATTTCTTTCTTACTTTAGTACTTTGTAGGATATCTTTTAGTGTCCACAAACAATTTTTTATAATTTCTGCATTGGTTTTCCTCTATGCTTCAGTTATTATTGTTTTTACTTTCCATTATGTGTTTATATGTCATGTTTTCTTTTTTTAAAAATAAAATTCCCATCAAATATGTTCTACTGGGCTAAATAAACTGATTGAGGAGGTTTTTTCAGAATTTTGAGGCAGTTCTTGAGACACCAGTGGCATACATTGAGAGAAGTGCACTTGGTGTCATTATCTTGTTAAAAAACGAAGTGGTGTCCAATATCCATATTTTCACCGGATAATTAAAAATTTCACTTTAAAATATTTAAATACAGCTGATGATTCACAGTACCATCCAAAAATACCAAATTACCTAATTTTGAGGCCGATTTACACCTCCACGCAAGAACACTTCCATCTCCATGGTTCATTGATCCAATTTGATTCCTGGGATTAAGTTTCAGAAAATTCAAAATTGACAGCAAATTGATTGGGACGACGGAAAATTAAACATTTTTGGTTCTGATGGACATATAATAGTTTGTAAATGAAAAAACGAGGAATTTAATCCCATGAATTTATGTGGAACAAGAACTCCTCAACCTCCATGCTAAAGCATGGAGGTGGAGAAGTTCTTGCGTGGGGGAGTAAATCAACTTTAAAATTAGGTAATTTGGTTTTGACCGACCTTGGCGGCATTTCTGCTTGCGTGGGGAGATTTTGGTGATTTCCACTTTGAGGATGCTCTCTAGATTGAGGGTACATGAAAAACACAATTTCTTGTTTCCAGTAACGATTCTGCTAAGTAGGGAAGTATCTTTGTCAACAGGTGAGATTGTTTCCTGCTATTTCCATTCGAATTGCTTTTTGGTCCTCGTTTAACATCACGGGAACGATCGGTTGACACACCCTATGTATGTTAAGATCCTTAGTCAGTATCCGTTCACATGTTGCCGAAGATTCCCCAAATAATTCTGCTATTTCCACTATTATTTGAAGCCGGTTCTTACGTACTTTTCGATGTTTTCAGTGGTGCGTGAAGTCTGCAAAAGTTCAGAGCTTTTGTCGTCTTCGACACTTTCCCTGCCTTCTCTGAAACATCTATGCAACTCAAAAGTTTGCGTTCGCGATAATGTTACTGTTGTTGTGTCCTTCCCGAAGGGAATGAATGAACTTTGCCAGAGCCTGAGACGCAGGTTGGATTTCTGTATTCCACCCCAAGATTTTGAGGGAGAACACCCTGGGGATGGTTTAGAGGCCTCCGACTTCTCTTCCCCTTCCACCAACCTCACGAGAGGATTTGCGGCTCGACGGCTACTAAGAGTACCCCCATGCCGCAAAGGCACTATACATTAACAAACACATCCCTTTCTCCAGGATTCGAACCCAGGCCTAACGGCATCGCAGTCCGCGTCACTAAACACTATACCGGATGGGCGGCTTCGCGATAATGCAACACAACCACAAACATGCTTAGTAACACAGTAACTCTACTTTCACGTTATAGACTCAGTCCGGGAACTATTGAATCCTTGTTCGTATACAATTTCACATATGTTTTCATATTTTACGAAAATCACACATATCAATTAAAATCGGTAATATTTTCAAAAAACGTATTTGTTAAATAGTAGAAAAATATTTTCATCATGTGTTTATATATTGTAAAATTATTTCATGTCTATGCTTATTTGTTAGTTACAGAGAGAACGAGGAAGAGAGACGTGTTTCTCATATAATACGATGTCGACCACTTTTGGCCAACCTAAAAGTGTTGCCAAACACTTTTAGGTAATCCGCCAACTCCGCCAACAATCTACTCCACTAATAAGCTTTGTTAAATGTTAATTTGACTGGAATTGTGCCAAATCTCATAATCGTCAGAATTGTTAAGCATATACACACCTTTAAATTATCAAAGTCATAAGACACCTCCTTAAATGATGTGGCGTCTCTTTTTGACTGACAAAGTGAGGAAGCTTGACGTGAATTAACTCAAAAAATATTTGGAACCGGGATAGAAGAAATAAATACACAACCATGCTTTATTTACAGCAATCTGTAATTATGAAAATGTTCCCAATTCATGATTTCGTGCTCGAATTCATCTTCTGGTTTTATCTTGTGAAATATGCATTTGATGATATTTAAGTCTGGCCATCCAAATAGCCAAATCATTCACTTCAATTCTCCAGAATGTTTTTGAAGTTAATCGCGAATGGTATAAAGGCTATGGTACCCTGTAATACGAGTCAATGTCATATTGAAAAATTCGATTGTTTTTATGAGTGTATGAAGGTTATGAATGGCTGCAAATGATCACCAATTCTGTAAGCGTAAATATTTCTATTGCATGACTGATTCAATTCAACAATGGACCCAGTTCATGTTAGGTAATAACTAACATAAACATAACATTTTAGATAATAATTATCATGTAAAAATAATTCACACTATTTGGATACACTACCACTTTGCAAGAGCCTTTTTGACAACTACGACCATGACCGCGTGTATTCTCTGCTCCACGTTCAAATACTAACATTAGCCTTTAACCAAATGCAATTGTGACTCATTTGAACAAATAACGATTTCATGCTATATAGCGCCCAAAAGGTATATTTCTGAACCCAGTAGAAGTCCGCAAATCGATAGCTTGCTATTAGTAAATGCACTCGATTCAGTCTTCTGCGGTTATATCTCATCAAAAACCAATTTCGTTGCATACTCATGCATTCCACATAGATTGTTGCTGTAATTTGATGTAGAGTTACTTGTGCGACAGCACTGACCCCTTTACACAGAAGTCAATGGTCTCTGGCATGGTGACTGACTACGTTTGGAACCATGTTTTGGAAAAAAAGTGAATAAATGATTAACTTTTTTGATATTTTTAATGTCATTTGAATTAGAATATACATATGAAATTTTTTTTCAAATATTATCATGAAGAAAAATTATTTAAAAACAATTTTTGGCAAAAGCTTAAGAAAAAATGACATATTTACAAAATATTTTCATTTTTTGATAAAAGCTTCTATTATAATAAACTGCTGTTGGTAAAAAAAATGCAACACCATATGAAGGAGTCATCAGAATTAAATGAAATTTAATGCACAAATGACTTGTATTAGTACAAATAAATGACGAAATTTTCCAAGAAAAAAACAATATTAAGTGTCTGAAATCAGTATTTGGTGTAGCCATTACGCACTGCAATATCTGCTGCTATACAACTTGGCATGAAGTCAAGCAGATTTTGAATGTCTGCTTGTGGAAAAGAATTCCATAATGCTTGTATGTGCAGCAAAAGTCCATCTTTGGAAGCTGCAAGACGCGGATCACGAGCGAGACACCAACCAACCAAATCCCACACGTGCTTAATAGACGACATATCTGATGAAAAAGCAGGCTAAGGAAGAAGTTGTATGTGTTGGCCTGAACAGAAATCTCCAACAGTCTTTGCAACATGTGTGCGTGCATTATCCTACTGAAACATAGCTCCAGGGATGCCTTGAAGGAAGGGAACGACTTCGAGCTGTAGCACTTCACGGACGTACCTGTTGCTATTGAGATTACCCTCAATTCGTAGCAAATTGGATCATCTATAATACGAAATCGCACCCCAAACCATAACTCCATTCGTTAGGCCACTATGTCGTTCGATAACGCACTCTGGAAGGCAGCGTTCACCGGCATAGCGTCTAACATGAATGCGCCATACTGGTCGCACAAATTGAAACGTGATTCATCTGAAAAGACAACTTGGTGCCAATCAGCTTGCCAGGCTCTGTGCTCATGAGCCCATTGCAGACGCAGCCGTTGATGGTTTACCGTGAGAGGATTCTGTGTATAAAGGCACCCATGGTTCAGCAGACGTCGACGAAATGACGAAGCCGACATTAGTACACCTGTAGCAGTAGACCGTCGTGCTGCCAACTGCCTGGAGGAAGCTGTGCAGTCATTTACCGCCATGCGGAGCAGGTGTCAATCATCGCGCGCTAAAGTCACCTTCCGTCATCCACTGCCAGTTTTTCGAGTTTTTCTGTGCTCGTCGGTCCACTGTTTACAAACTCGCATCACTGTGGAACTGTTACGCTGCACACGAGCTCCTATTGCGCGATAGGAAAATCTTCCTTCTCGAAGGCCGATAATCCTCCCCTGTTCAAACTCCGTAAGTTGTTGGAAATTCTCCTTATTTCGTCGTGGTGGCATACTTAGGTCTCACTAAACTTTCGCCACTAACAAATAATCATTAACTATTTTCAAAATTCCGCTACAGCCCTCTATTTATACGCTTTCAGCATCAGTTCAGAGGACAATGCGCACGCCACGCATGCGCGTACGCTCTGAAACTTCACTATTTTACGTAACATCCTATGGTTGATATTTTCTGCAAAGTTCATTTAATTCTGATGATTTTTTCATGGTGTTGCAGGTTTTAGAAATAGCAGTGTAATATTTTGCCTATATACGAGTACAGGTAGGACTTTTTTTTCTATATAGAGCCAGGCTACTATTTTTGAAAACCTCACATTGTTTTCAGAGTTACAATCAATCGAAATAATACCAAGTGTTTTTTGTTAAAATTAGTCTTACTCTAGTATAATAAAATATAAAGAAACCTCATCTAATTTTTTTTCTGTTAAGAGGCTCCCTTAAAACTCTTTCACTGCTTTTTCTTCACCAAAAAAGAAAAGAAATTGATTTTTTTCTAGAATTATTTTTTTCCTAGATTTAAGTATATTTCTAATAATTTATTAAAGGTCTAATTTCTCAAATTTGTATAATTAATATAGACGTAAAAAATTCAGAAATCGGAAGAAACATGTAATTCAAATGAATTTTTAATTGTTTTCTGAAATTTTTTCTGTAAAATCGGCACTCTAATTTAGATTTGAGGAGAAAGTTACTCATTCAACAGAATTAACACGACGTTCACAAATTCAAAATGACTTCAAGATCAAAGCCTTAAGTCGAGGAAGGAAATATGGGTAAAAATATAATTCTATATTAATGGTAATTATGTAAATTTGCACTCTTACCTCTTGATCTAAGCTATTTTTTTGAGTTTTAAATTATAACAAAAGTTTAAAAAAAGTTAATTTTGGTACTTCCATATTAGGCCGTCAACTAATATATTGCCAATTGTTTTGAAAAATGAGGGCTAAGATTTTATGAAGATTTTGTTAAATTTGACAAAATATACTTGTACACTAGAGCAAAAAAAAAAAGCAACGAGAGAAGAGGAAATTTTAGGCAAAGAGCCATAAAAACTCCAGAAAAAGGGTTATTGGGATTAGTACAATAAACACGCAATTCAGTAGAAAGCTGATGCGTATGTAAATGTCAGGAGCAAAACGTCATATACGAAGTGAGTGCATGCATAAAGCATGCGGTAGGCGCGCGCAGCTCAAGACTACAATCAAAGACAAAACGGAGACGCAATTAAGGTGCCTGACTAGTGCAAAAACGTCAATTTTGATGAAAATAACGACATTTTTTTAGTTCAAATTTTCCATAGATAAATTTTATGCCGTCTAAAAATACCTTACTTTTGTTTGTTCTTCGATTATTTACGAAGTTATAGCAGTTTTCATGTTAAGAGATAGCAGCAAAAACGAACCGGAAGTTACATATCGAAATCGGAAGTGTTTCCATTTTAATACTTTTTTAAAATATTAACTTAGGTAAAGTAATGAAGGGACATGGTGATATTTTTTTTAAAAAAAAGTTTATTAGTTTTTAGTAAATTCGGAAAATAAATTCGTACATTTGTTGTCATTTTTCGATTTTCTTATGCCCTTGCTTCTCAATATTTTGTTTCATATTTAACTTATTTTTTATATATATTTGATAGAAAACTGTGTTCTTAAAGACAAAACATTAATTAATTATGCCCAAAGCAAGATCTGGGAGGTCTAAGAAGCTCTGATTTATATATATATAATGGAATTTGCTTCGTCATTGGTGCTAGAAGTCACGAGAATGTTGACACAGCTAATCCCAATAATGCATAGTCAGCTGGTGACAAAAAGTTGCAATCTATTCATAAAGGTTTCGCAATTTACTCAAAAAGCCTTTTTCAGTCAATAACATTTTATGAATATTTTACCTAAAGGTACAATTATTATACTTGAAACACACATTTCGCTTAGGTGTATTATTAGGTGTATTATTTCGCTTAGGTTAATTCCTTTCAATTTATTATCATTAATTAAAAATGCAAGTACTTTTGATCCTAATATCGTGTACATGGACTTATAAAATTTGATTTGGAACGCATTTTAATTTCTGTGTGACATCCCTTAAAGTATAAAAAATTTTCTCGAGAAAAAAGAAACCTGCATAGAAAATAAAATTACTAACGATAAAAAAAAGGCAAATTTTATTCATATGGAGGGCTTAAAAGCTGTTCTTTCTGTGCTTTTTGTTATAATTTCTTATAACGTTTGTGATAAGCAATGTTTTTAAAAGAAATCTTCTTGAACAAACTAATATATTTTATATAACATATTTCTTAAGCTCTAAGATACTTAGTGAAAATATATACCTGTTTTTCCGTATAAAAATTATTACTTTTTAATGCAATAGAGTTTTTCTAGTGTGCTTTTTATTTTGGTGTGTGCCTCTCTCTAATTTAAATTAAAAAAAACTAAGTATTTAGATGTTAAGAAAATGTTTTTTGACTCTACAAAATAGGTAACAAAATTAAAAAAAAAAAATTTGAAACAAATATATAATACTGATATGTGCTTATAAAAGGTTTATTCTTCTAAAGAGGTTTTTGGCTGTTTTTGCTGTATAATTTTTTAATATTTTGATTTAAAATTTTAAATGCGTTTTTCTCCGAAACAGATTTTTCTATATTTTATCGCACGGCAAACAGGATATCTCAAAAAGTTCTTGAGATAATTGCATGAATTTTGCATCATTGTTTATTATTATAGTAGGCATGCTGTGAAATAGAGATTAAGAAAAAAACCCAATATATTTACAATTTTTATGATTGTTTTTCTTAGTGATAAATGCAAAATGTTTGAAAAGTTTTCATTTTGTGCACTTTTTACCCCTAATTTTGTGATAAATTGAAATTATTTAAAGATGATAAATCAATGCATAGATAACTTCTTCCTGAATAAAATTCTAAGAGCTTTTTTGTTTTATGCATTAGAATTTATTTTAAAGTGTTTGCCGTAATTTGCAAAAAATGCCTAATTTTAACTTAAAGTTGTTCCTTTACTTACAAAAATATACTGAAAAGTTTTCAGTTATAATTAAATAAAAAAAATGAGTTTAAAGATAAAATTTCTGCAATATTTCAAAAAAAAATGTTCCCGCAACTAATCAGGCACTTTAAAGTCATTCACTGCAAGTGCAAGTGAGTTCTTTCGTGAAATAAAGATGGAAGAAATTACCTGGACGACTTCACACGTGGCAGAAGGATCATAAAGTTGGAGAAAGGAGGTAGATTGATCAGTGTAGATCTCGGAATCAAAAAACAATGTCGTTTCGCGCGCTTGGAAAGACTTCCAAACCATTGACGTGAGCGATTGAAAGGTTGTTTAGGAAAACACCTGCAGTGGATTACCGATATATCGTCTTGCAAGCCAAAGAAGTCCGGTACCAGTTGGCAAGCACCATTGCTCAGCAACCGGGTATAGCAACAGGGCAAAAAGTGCCGCAGATTACTGTGACCAAAAGCCGTCACTAGGGCGATCTATTCACCCACCGTCTTGAAAGCTGCATCCCTTTGAATGTCGTTCATCGACGGTACCATTTAGAGTGGTGCAAGAAGCACAAAAACTGAAAATCTCAACAATGGAGTGTGTCCTCTTTACGAAGAAGAGTCGTTTCAGTGACATAAGTTATTCTCAACGCCAGTTGATTTCGAGAGAGGTTGGGACACGGTTTCATCCCAGCAACATCACGGAAAGAGTCCTTTACAGAGGTCCTGGAGTTGTTATCTGTGGAGGCATTATGATAAGCTGGTGGACTAAGCTCCACGGTTTCGACAGAGGTTCTGTAACCGGAGATCTCTATTGTAAGGTGGTGATCCTTCTCTATGCGCGTCTGTTCCGAGGTGCTTATTGGATCAGACTTCGTTTTTAAGAATGTCAATGCACTGCCACACGGAACTGCCGATGTTCAGTAGCTATTGGAAAGTGAAGAATTCTCTCGAATGGATTGTGTGTTGCTAGCGTTCTTCTCCTCTTTAAATCCCATAGAATCTGCGTGGAATGCTTTGGGTAAATTCCTTGTGGCACGATTACATCCTCCGGGGAACACCCAACGACTGAAACAGATGCTGATTGAGGAATGGGAACGCTTACCTAAGGAATCTTTGGACAATCTGGTGCCGAGTATGGAGAGACATTGCGAAGCAATCATTGCATTAAGGAGAGAGCATATCCCATACTGAGGAACATCTGCTTGTTGTTCTTTCTCTTGGACATGCAATCATGTGTAACGATAGTATGAGTTTAAAAAAAAATCTTTTTTGTTTGATTTCATATTATGTGCATTGTACTTAATTTTAGTGACTATGCTTTCGTCATTATGTACGTACAAAATGCTGTCTCTTATTTATGAATTTCATGTCTCTAAGATGATTTCTTGTAGAATTATGAGGATAAAAAACACCTATTGTGTCTAAGTTTTGCACTCTATTGTATAATTAAAAGATTATTGGAATTAAGTCTTGTGCTTGAACGCATTTCCATTAATGGCCGATGGATATCAAAGAAATTGGTGACAGTTCTTTATTTTGTGAAAATCATCGAAGGATTAATAAGCAAGTATTCATTTTTTATGTATCCCAACATTCAATTTTTATTTGCGGATTAAGTAATATAAATGAGTGTCTTGACAAAATTAATTTTGTTAATCAGTTTGAGTGGTACGATGTGTGTCAGGAAACAGGGTACTGATACGTTCTACCGTAACCCCAGCGATAGTAATTTTCACAGAAAAATTGCTAGTTATCGTCCGTATCGTATTTTCTCAGGAATTACATTAACTGATTTTACATTAACTTCGCACTTTGAAACATCGATTAGGATAGTGGCAACATACCTCGAAATTTTGAGCCACTGTCAAATAATGAGGGAGTCATTGGAGTAGGCACTACACTCATTAAACTTCCATATCATGCCAAAGTGATAAATTTACGCCTCGGATCTCTAACATGTGTCTTCTAAATTTGAAGAGTCTCTATACGGGGTCTTCAGTTGTATTAGCAATTCAACCACCCCTTGATAGAAACAACGGTGGGCACCAGTTCACGACCAAGACTATTCTCGGCTCACGCGGCGATGAAATACGCATATTTTTTATTAATCTATGAAGGGTTACTAGGCCAGAGAGGTATTCTCAATTCTACGTGGATTAAATAACAATATTTTTGCTTACTCCCCATTTTTTTTAGCTAAGTCATTCTGGCGTAACTTACACATTTTATAAATTATGGAAGGAGTTTTAAAATATTTGCTCCATCAATTTGAAACATTCGAGTAAGAAATATTCTGGAAACCTGGTAACAAAGATAATGTAAACTAAGAAAAATATCTTACATTTTTGAAAAATGCCTTAGGGATAATGAAAGTGGAGTGTGACCAGCAGTATGAATTGATAGCGGGAAGGACTGTTTCTTCTCTAGGTTCGCAGATGATTGGGTCACCCAACAACTGCGAAACAGTAATGAGGATGAAGAAAGTCAAAAGCATCCCAACTGTAAAAGTATAATGAAGTCGAAAAGTTGCATAGTCGATTCTTGTTTCTTGAGCCGTTACTGTAGTGCCAACACTTTGGACAATTTTGACCATGTCTATCCAGGTTTTTATTTAAATCTAGAAAGATTTAATATTGAATCAGGTTTTACATTTTCAATAGATTTATCTTTTAAGAGATTAGTTTGAATTTAGAAAGCTTGTATGGAATTAAAAATACAAGCAAATTCTTACTTAATTAGAAATTTAAAATTCTATGAAATTATTCTTGAATGTGGAACAACTGTTCTTTTAAAAACATTTCATGCACACCTTTCAATCTTGTATCTGATTTTTTTCTTTCCGAATCAACTTTAGACTTGCGGAAACATCGTCATAACTATAAGTAAAACAAATTATATATATATTTATATATATAAATCTTACTTAGTTAAGATAGTAAACAGTATTAGCCATAGTAGCACCTTAGTAAACTCCTGGCCATAGTAACCAGGATTGCAGGTTTAAACAAAGTTTTGCGGCTAGCAAACTTTCACTTGTGTTTGCCAATACTCTGGTCCATAAAGAAAGTAAGGAATATCAAGAAAAGTTTAACTATTACAAATAAAAACACAATCTATTAGTATAAAACGATAAAGTTATATATATATATATCTATCCTATAATAATTACTAGTATATATACTCACTTCCAAGAGTTAAGCACGAAGATGCAAAATGCTAAAAAATCAACAAATACTGCTTTGATTGACACAAAATTTGGCAGTAAAGTAGCATGTATATGTATACATAAAACAAAATCAATAATTATATACAAAAATGAAAACAATATTAAATTTTTGTAAGTTATCTGATAATGTTATACTGGAGACTTAAACAGAATTATGTATGAAGTGAAAATAAACAGCACAAAATGAAAAAAAGGACATTAATGGGGTATGTGATCCCCCCTCATCTGTATGCAAAGTTTAGAACTTCTATGTTTTCAATTAGGTGGTCAATCACCGCAGGATTAAGCAATCGCCATTCTTCTTGTAGAGCAGTTTCCAGCTCAATAAGAGTGGCTGGAGGTGGGAAACGTGAAGATACTGCACGGCCGAGAGCATCCCAAAGATTTTCAATGAGATTAAGGTCGGCCGAATAAGCTGGCCACGCCATACGCGCAATCCCTTCACTCTCCAGGTAGTCATCGACGATGTCAGCTCTATGAGGACGTGCGTTATTGTCCATTAAAACAAAAGTAGGGCCAACTGACTGCTGCAGCGTACAATTTCACAATGGGTTCTAGGACTTCATCTCGATACCGGACAGCCGTCACAGAACCCCGTTTAAAGATGTGCAGGTCTGTACGGTATCCTAATGAAATCCCTGCCCACACCATAATGCTTCCGCCTCGGAATGCGTGATGTTCGGTGATGTTTTGGGCTGATTGCGTGTTCCTTGTTTAAGCCATATCCTTATACGCTTGTCATCTGGCTCCAGAGCAAATCTTGACTCATCAGTAAACATGACATTGCCCCAGTCAGACACAGTCCAATTGCCATATTCCCGGCACCACTTTAATCGTGCCTCTCTTGATGGGACGGAAAGAGGAACACAAACTAGAGGTACCCAGGCATACAGTCCATTCATATGTAATCTTCGGCGCACAGTAGTTACAGATATAGCCTTACCAAAGGACGCTGTAACCATAGATGTCACACGTGTGGAAGTCTCTCTGCGATTCCGCTTGGCTACAATAGAAATATATCGATCTTCCGCAGGGGTTGTAACCTTTGGACGACCGCCTACGGGCCTTCGGTCGAGCCTGTCTGTGTGGTTTGGAATTGTTTCCATTTCACGTGAAATTACAGAATGATGAACGCAGATGAAAAGAGCAACATCTATGATCTACTGTCCTGCTTCAATGTGCCCCACAGCACGCCAGCGCTCAGAATCTTCCATTCGTTTCCTGGAAGTAATAGAAACACGTATGTCTTGAAAACAAATTGTACGAAAGTTTTAAACACCTTCTATCAGCACTTAATATCAACTTCTGTAACCCTTCATAAAGCTGGCTTCTTATAAAACTGCCCTTTTTGCATATTTCTTGACATGAAAGCACGATCGGCTGTTACATAACATATTTGCATACTTCCATCTACCTCTGCCGCGAATTGCATCCACTTCAACTCTGATTGGCTTCTGGAAATTAGTGTTTTCCTCTCCGTGCTTAACTTTTGGAAGTGAGCGTATTAAAATCAATGCTAAAAGCAATTAGATGAAAAAACGTACTACAAGTGCAGCAATAATCATTTTCCCACGCGATAGAAAGGAGCATATCAGTAACACATAAAATTAGTAAATGATAATAAAATAACATTTATTTTATTTATATACACTTAAAAGTTCTAAATATTGTTTTAAAAGTTTATAGAAAATCAACGTACAACCCAGACGTATACAATTAATTTCAAACAAAATTTATTATAATACATTTATTTAGCATATGGTGCCCTCTATTGATTAACTGTACAACTATTTAAAATGTTATTGTTATTACCAATTGTCATTTTACTGAGAACTAATAGAAATATAACTGTAAATAAAATTAGCAGGGTATCCATATTCAATACAATTTTAAATAAAGTTATTAAAATGTAAATATATATTAGATTGATATATCAAGAACTAAAATACATTATTACGATAAATATAATTAAAAATAATATTTCTATATATCGATATTGATAAATTCTAATTCCAATAAGGCACTTTAGAATGTTAAAATTAAAATAATCTCTTTTATCATATATATATATATATAGATAAATTTAGATCTTAATTTTTAAGCCTGTTAATTTCTTGCTGATTAGAAACGCGTAATATTTTTCAAGTGGTCCGGCACGTCCATAGGAGACCGTGTTAAATTGCGTAAGTTTTGTACCTTTTTCTCAGAAACTACTTATTTCTCATGAATAAAATTTTTACAGTAGGTTATGTGTACTATCAATAACACTTTAACAAATGATTTTGCCTTTTTGTTTAAAAATTATATTATTTATGATTTTTTAAAAATTGTCCTATTCCCCCCCCCCTAAAATTTAGTTTAAAAAAGTCATATCTGCAAACATTTACTAGATAGATCTAATTGCCTACATTAAAATGCGTAAACTTGATAAAAGTCTGCTCACTGAAATTTTGGAGATTATATGATAAGTAGTTTTTGAGAAAAAGGTACATAAAGTGAAAAATATTAAATTTAAAAAAGCAGGTTTTAAAGTCGAAATTTGTAATTTTTTGAGCATTTATTTTTTTAGTACCATCCAGAAGCAAATTAAGCATTTTTTTACTCTCTACTCATACAAAAAAGAGTATTCTAACTTTCTTTTTCTCATTATTTTTAACAATTTTGCCTTTTTTGGGATCTCAAGATGCTTTGTTGGGCTATACGAATCATACATGTACCTAGTTTTTTGAAGCATGACTCACAATTATAACTTGGTTAAATATTACGTTTTTAGATAATTAATTTTGCTAAATGACTCATATTAAACTGTGCAATAGACATATTTACCCCTAATTTTAGAGTTCTTAGGTACACAAATGTAGATCTTGGAATCTCCGACCATATGGTGTTGTTAATTGACTCATTTGAGTTCTGTTTCTTTCTTTGTAGACATTTTTTAATAACATAGGATCACCTAGATACTTAAAAATTAGCTTCATTTAATTCATTATAGCGTATGTGTTTATGATCATATTGCCGTTCGTTACATTCAGCTTCTTTCTTTTGAAATTTGCACCAGGCATTTATAACCGGAGGACACAGTCCATGTTGAGGGCTCTCCTTTGAAGAAAAAAGGTGAAAATAAACAGCAGTTTTCATGCTGTGTAGATCATTGATATTATTTCTTACAGCCATACTGTAATATCATAGAATTTTTTATATTAAATTTTCAGTGTCGGTTACGATCTCTTAGGCTTTTTCCATCACTAAACTTTTTTTCCTCTGTTTTGCTTTTAAGATCCAAAAGACGTGTACCCATACACTTTTGGATAAACCCAATACACTCTTATTTTTCCACTTGAACATCTCAGATGGATTCTCGCTTATCAATAGGTTATGCAAGGAGAAACACAGGTGCTCCTAGCAGAGCTCATTTGAGTAGAAGTTTCATTAAAAAATTAATAAAAATACTTTTAATTATGGTATTTTCTTATATTATATATCATTTTAAACAGAAATATTTGAACTTTTAGACTATACAAAAAATAAACATCGATAACTTTTTAAAAATTTAGACAGGTGGGAGGGGGTTGACGGGCTGCAATTCTTCGGCCAAGCATATCCCACACAAGCTCTATTGGATTCAAGTCCGGTGAGTATGCTGGCCAATCCATACGGGTGATATCCTCCGATTGAAGGCATTCGCCTACAATGTTTGCATGGTGAGGACGGGCGTTGTCAACCATAAACAGAAATTCAGCACCCATGGCGCCCCGAAACAAACGTACATGTTGTTCCAGAATAACATCCTGATAGATGTGGCCTGTCATTGTTACACTCTGAACATGCAGGTCAGTTCTGGAACCAAGAATAATTCCTCCCCAAACGAGCCATCCTGCACCACCGTAACGGTGTCGTTTAATGGTGTTCTCTTGGTGGTAACGGGTACCTGGCGCTCTCCATATGATTGTCCGGCGAGAATCAGACTGCAAACTAAACCTGGACTCGTCGGAAAACATCACACAAGACCACTTTTGCGGTGTCCACAATGCATGCTCTCTACTCCAGGTTAATCGCAGGCGACAGTGAGTTGCGGTAAGGGGAACACATCTGACAGGCCTACGAGCATATAGACCAATGTGCCCTAAGCGTCTGTACACGGTCTGCCTTGAAACTGTCGTACCGGTAGCTGAAAAGAGCTGACGAGATAGGTCTGATGCTGTGCTCCGTCTGTTTCTTTTGGCAGTAACTGCCAAATACCGGTCCTCATTCGGCGTTGTAACTCGGGGGCGACCCGTGCTGTGTAACATCTACTCACATTACCATCATCTTGGAATCGTTGCCAAAGCCTGGAGATGACACTCTGGGCGATTCCAAGTTTCTCGGATACTTCCAGCTGGTACGTCCACATTCCAGTCGTCCGATAATTCTACTACGTAAAAAATCATCCAAATGCTTCTTTTGTGCCATAACTGTGCGGTTATTGCACTGAAAGGCTTTTAAAGCACTTGTGAACAATTTTACTTCTTTGCCACCATTCCTTATATACCCCTCTCTTACACTCTCGTCATTGTGACGTACAATTCGCGCCATCTGGTGGTTTCCTGTAATTTGCATATTCTTCTTAAAGATGTGTGTGATAATTCTACAGGTGAAATTTTTATTTTAGAGTTGAATTTCTGTGTGATTCTGAATTATCCTTAATTTATGGACATGAGTGTAGAACGCGCGTTCCTTTTGCTCATAACTTTATTAGATTGTATTTGAAAATTATTTACACTGACAAAGTTTTTTCTTTATGGACTATTTTATGCGATATTACGTCTTTTTTCAGAATTAAATTACTATAATTCTGCATTAGATTTTTAATACATTATTTATTTATTAATAACTTTTATGAATAAACTGCATTTCCCTAAATGCTTATATAGTTCTGATTCTACAACTTTTTTTGTAAGTTTTCAGTGAAATCACCGACTTTGTTAAATAAGTAAAAAGAAAGAGTTTATGGAGGTGTTTCTTCTTTCATTAGAAAACTGAATTCAGGATGATGCAGTAAATAAAGGAAAGGGGAGGCGTCTTCTGGATGCGTCCGTCCGAAGAAAAATGTATGCCTTGAACTTCAAAAGTTAAGGTACACCCAGTTTTTTGTAACTAATTTGAAATTGAAACATGAAATTTGAAGGTAATATGTACTAAACACAGGAATAAGTCTCATAAATCTGCGTCTCAATAGCACAAGCATTATGTACAACAAAAAAATTCACACTTAGCAGAAAACTCTTTAGCGTGGTTTTACGGGTACTTAGTGTACCAGGGGTTTATTATGATATAAAATTTTTTAAACTGCGTGGTATAATATTTTTTAAAGCGTATCTAAATGCAAAAAATTATGTTTTTGAAAAAAAAAAAGAGAAATAAAGTAAATGATTTCTTTTATTTTTAAAAGAAATACGTCACCCTTTCTGAAACAACTATTGACAAAGGATCTTGGTCAAATGGTGAGGAAGAAACCAGAGATGGTAAGCCTCACGCCAAACTTACATAACATGCCAATGGAAGGAGTTTGAACATCGACAAGTTTAGCGTGCATCAGCCCTTTTAAATAAGGATGGGGTTGGGGGGGAGGGTGTCTTCAGTGGTACTAGTTTCCGTATTCGTGACCTAGTAACTCTGTCAAATAGTTTACTACTATGACTACTCGGTTACCGCGGCCACGAATTACACTAAAAAACAATATTTGGTGAAGTCCTATTTTACTGCACCTCTTTACGACATTTCATAACTACGCCATAGCCTGACTTCTACGTTTGAAATCATTGCAAACATAACAAGAGGATGGCATGCCGGAAAATTAAAAAAAGGGCGGCATTGGTGCTACTATAAGAAAAAATATGACATCTAGCAAGAGTTGATTCTACCACTAAAGTATAATGAAAAGGAACAAAGTAAACGGGCAAAATTAAATGCGGATTTTCTCCTTTCCAACGACACAACTCCATTTTAGCTTAAGTGAGAAGGAAAAGAAATATACATTAATCATTTTTTTTATGATAATTTCAACTAAGCATTAAAAAAAATTATGACAAAAAGTAGTCTATTTCCTTTTTGACGGTAACTGCAGTTATGAGTAAAATAGTGAAATGAAAGTTTTTTCTCTAACGTTATATTACTGTGAAATATATTTCGAACCTAAGGCATCTGTCCTTTTATTCTGATGACAAATGCAAATTAGGGTTAAAAAAAAGCGATCTTTGTGTAGGTTTATCTTTTGTGACAAAAACCATAGTTTAGCCTCTTTTTAGACATGTTCTTGAATGGTCTCTTGATGCATATTTTCTCCTTATTTCTGACAGAAATGTCAATTTTATTTAAAAAAGAGCAAAGAAGACACTTGATTGTTTCCCCTGCCGGGAAAGAAAGGTTAAATTTCGAAGTTGGCGTGATTCGCGTTGCGCTAATTTGGCTGCGGTGTCGTTAATATGTAAGTATCGCGCAATTACTTGCAATGTAGAAAGAATCGAAATACTTAAATGTCATAGAAATTAACTGCGTTAGGTCCTAGTTGAATCCACTGATTTGGCACCGATTTCTTAGGATTTTAGAGCCAAGTTAGCAACCTTTGCCCACAAACCGAGTACTTAGGATTTAGCACAAGCTGGCCACATTTTGAAAAAACGCGGATTTTACTTTGGATCATTTAGCGAAAATTTTTGGTATCAAAAAGATCAAGGGGCCCAACTGTAGGACTTTACTAGTAATTTTTATTATTAAATATAATATAGAAACATATTTAAAAAAGGCATTGACTCTTATGATTAATTACATACGTTAACTAAACGAAAGTAAAATGGCTCTTAATTTGATATTTATTTATTTTCGGATACTGAGCAACAAAGGCTATTATGCCCTAAAATACTATAGCAATATTTACAATTAAGTAGATATCAAGATATTTCATCAGTACGCTACTCGTTTTTGACGTGATTTTGGAATCGAGAGCCAAATATATCTTTGGCGACCATTCTAATGTTATCGTTTTGAAATGTATCGCTATAACTTGGTAAAATTTTACAACTATTTGGCGAAAAAATCTGTATTGTACCGATATCAAATTAGTTTCACAAAATGCAAATTTTAATAAAATAAGCACCGATTAAATTTGTAGATAGAAATGTTCACGTTATGTCCTATAAATTTTACTCCATACTTTATTTTTCGCCATCTTGGTAGATTGTTGTTGAAATGTTGGATAGAAATCCATACAGAGAGAAAAATGAGCTGTTGGCACAAATTTTTTTCCATTTGCCAAGAGTATAAAACTAAACTAGAATTCTATCAAATGCACTAACTAATATATCACTAACAAGCATTTTTTTGTTACAAAAGCAGTATAGCCTAATTAGAGATTGGGTTATTTAAATATATAAGAATGCTAACATTCAGAATGAATACCTGTAGGAGAAATGACGAAAGTTAAAAACATTGGCTTTTAACTTGATTAATTATATCAAAATAGGATTATACTGTTGCCAAAAAGATAAATAGTCAAGTAAAATACATTATGAAATCTCTCTTTATATATATATCAAATAAATATAAAATTCTCGTGTCACAGTGTTTGTAGCCAAACTCCTCGGAAAAGACTAGACCAAATCTTATGAAATTTTGTGCGTATATTCAGTAGGTCTGAGAATAGGATGTAAACTATTTTTCATTCCGATATTGCAATTAGTTGAGAAGATATTAATTAAAAACCTTAAAACCTCTGTCTGTTGTTTCGCTTGGCATCGAAAATCGGTTTCGCACCAGAAAAATACTACTTTGCCAGAGAAAAAAGAAAACCCAGACCCAGAGAAAAATATAGGAAGATAAATACATCACTGTCATTTAGGGAAGTTGTAAATAATATATTTCTGTTGAGCTTTATTCCATGTGAGAGAGCTTTATGATATTTCGAAAAGCACAGACGTGATTGAAGGATTATTCCGCCAAGCTTTATTTATGTATCCTCAATTTTTAGTGCTATAATTATTTATTCCCATTTTGCTCAAGATAGTTTTCACGTTCAGTTAGTTGAGTGATCTCATATAAATCAAAAGTTTTCAAGACGTGTCACGAGCTCTCGCCAACAACAACTATTGTGTTTTCGGTATAAACCATTTCTGCATATTTTCAGACATTTTGAGATCTTATTTATTATTTATTAGTTTATTTATTATTAAACGCCAATTAATAAAACTGTAATATTCAGTGCGCTCAAAATTTCGGGAATCATGTTCAATGTAAGGAGAAAAAAATACGTTTTTTATAATTATGAAAGGTAGAGGGGTAAAATAATAAAACAACAGATACATTATCAGTATACTGTTTTCTAGCATTAAATATTTCAATTTGATCTGTTTGTGTGTTTTGTACAGTAAATAATGCCAGCAAGACGCAAAGGGTCTGAATTAGGCCGTCGAATTACTAAATCTATAGCCACGCGAAATAGAAGAGCTCAAAGAACAGACGAACAAATCCAACAGGATAATGAAGATGTGCGTGTGAATATGGCGCAGTTGCGTAAATCACAAACACAAGAGGTACGAGTTGAACGAAATCAACAAAGTCGATTAGAACAAAGACAAGCGCGTCGATTCCTATTTGACACACTCAGAGCAAATGACCAACAACGCCAACAAGTACATCGAGCATTTACATCCGATTCATTCCGTCGTCTAGCATTCGAGTATGAGCCCAATGTTAAATATTACGCTCATTCGAATGTGACAATTGGTGCTATGGACAAGGAATGTCCACATTGTAATGCGCTTAAATTTAAAAATGAGCCAGCCGGAATGTTTTGCACGTCAGGAAAAGTGCAACTACCGGAAATTTAAACACCACCTGAACCATTGAATGGTTTACTTATCGGTACGGATCCCGATTCTAACTTGTTGCTGAAGTCAATTCGAACATTCAATTCATGTTTCCAAATGGCATCCTTCGGAGAAACGGAAATAGTTGCAAATAATGCTGCAAACGGTCAACAATTTAATTCAACATTCAAAATCAAAGGCCAAGTTTATCACAAAGTGGGCTCATTGCTGCCAATGCCAAACGATCCACATAAATTTTTACAAATTTTACTTTGTGGGCGGTGAGGACTCCAAAAGCGCACTCGCCAATCGCGTGGATGCACGTTGTAGCTACAATAACCTCTATTCACTTTTTGCCAAACGCATTGTCGGTGAACTGGACGCTTTATTGAATGAGCACAATGAATTGTTGAAATTATTCAAATCACACATGCACAAATTACCAAGTGACAATCACGCTATTGTCATCAATTCTGATAAAACAGCAGCTGGAGAGCACATTTATAGATTCAATGCACTTGTTGTTGACAACGTTGCTGGAATCATGGTTGGCGACCGTACAGCTACGCGAATTCAAACGGATTCAATTTCCAATTAGATTGGCATTCGCAATGACAATCAATAAGTCTCAAGGCCAAAATATGTCTGTTTGTGGCTTAGATTTGGGCACACCGTGTTTTTCACACGGACAATTATACGTGTCATGTTCTTGCGTGGGTAAACCAGGAGATAATATGGATGTATGTAAATGTATAGAGTCTTCAGGGCAGGGGGGGGGTACTCGTATGTGGTCTGATGTCTTCTTGTTGTTAAACAGCACTGAGCGTAGAGTCAATGAGAGTATGGGGAAGGTACTGAAGGATGGTTCTCTAATGCCTGCCTATTATTCGGCAAAATTCGCTTTCTGATCGCGTTGGTGGCAGGGCATACAAGTAGAGTAAAAATTCACATTTTAGATAAGTTTGACTGACGTGGTCGAATGTCTGCTTGTTGGTAAAGAGCATTGAGTACCCACACAAAACGATTTTGGGTGTCACTGGTTGCAGCCTATCATCCACTTATAGTTTGGCCGTCATAGTAGCTTGAATGCGAACCAGAAGTGAACTGCTATTGCGAGCGATAACACTACATTGTCGCGGGGTGGGGTGTTCTACAGATGCTGTTGCATTGGGCCTGCTACTATGTCTGTCCAAATTAAGTATTCGACAACTATTAGTGTACAAAAAGAAAAATTAATCGTATGAGAAAATGATCTGTGGTAATGTCCATGTCTTTCTGGATTGGAAATATTGAAAATTATTATGTAGTAGGGTCAACGGCTGTCTTTTTGATGGCCGGCATGAGTATAAGTCTTTTGCAACCAAATGATGGATAATTGTTTCGATTGATATGCAAACATTGCTCTTCTTTGGTACTAGTTTGATATTGAGCAGGATGGGTGACGTTTTTGTTTTGTCGCTAGCCCAAGGTTGTGTGTTCGACCGTGGCCCAAGTCAGTGGAATTTTATGATGCTGAAAGTTGACAGTGGTGATGTCGTATGATTATACGGCAGGTAAAAGATCTCTTAAGTGTCTGATAGACTCGGGTGATCTCGGTAAAATTAAATCCTAGTACAGGTTCACATCGTCAAGAGCTCAAGTGCCTCCCTCTGGGAAGGAAATTGGGCGTCTTGGTATCCGCGTATATGATGCCACACTAAAAAGAAATACCAGCTTTCGGGGACCGGGAAATATAGTAGGTCTTCAATGGTAAAACACATATCGGCAGCCCATTAGAAATAAAAAAAATTTTGATGTTGAAATGCTACTCTCGCGAAATTGCTGTTTTAAATCTTCGTCATACATACATACATACATACATACATACATACATACATACATACATACATACATACATACATACATACATACATACATACATACATACATACATACATACATACATACATACATACATACATGCATACATGCATACATACATACATACATGCATACATACATACATGCATACATGCATACATGCATACATGCATACATACATACATATATATATATATATATAATGAACGATGACTGATTTAGTAAAGATTGCGAGGAAATTAGTAAAGGATTTTTCACAGCGTGGCCGGTGTTGTTTTTTTCGTATAAGGGTACTATTTATGAGGATTGATGATGCCTGTTCATTATTATGGAAGAAGCAGTTGTCGAACAGTTATCCTTTTTTATTAAACATTTAACATGGAAGACATTTAGATGGACGTACTAACAAATAGACATACACACACAACACAATACACAAACACTAGCTGCAGCACACTACATGATGACAAGCGCGAAGAAGAAGGGCACGTAACCGTGTGCTCCGAGTTTTATATTGGCAGTGAAGGTCGTACGACTCTTTTGTAACAGGAGTCGTGATTGGATGCAAATGCGCGCGAGTAATTCGATTACGATTAAGATTATGCGCGCGAGCAATTAAATTAAGATGCGAAAGAACTAGGAAATGATTTAACGGGGTACAGTTAAAGAGAGTTAGATGAAGTCATTACATCCCCCCCTCCGTAAGCCACGTGTATGCGCCAGGGCCCTTGACACACACAAGTATCTTACAGAGATATTAATTTTAAATTAAATATTATTATTAAAAATTTTTCCTTCAGACCAACCGGCAGACATAAAAACTCCAACACAGAAATGAAACAATATGACAACAAATATCTATACAAATAAATAAAATTGAAGTGTCTGTTTGTAATTTCAAATTAGCAGCATTTTACTAAATGAATTTTCAGGTATATACGGTACTTATATCAAAAAATCAATTTTTAAAATTTTTGTCTGTCGGTCTGTTTGTTCCGGCTAATCTCGGAAACTTCTGCTCCGATTTTAAAAATTCTTTCACCAATGGAAAGCTACATTATCAGCGAGTAATATAAGATATATTTTATTCCCATATTCCTACGGGAACGGGAACTATGCGGTTAAAACGTTGACGTTGCTTACTCCCCGCCAAGTTGGCGCAAAATTATGCATTTGCTCAATAATGGAAATTTTAATAAATATTTTCTCACATTTGTAACAAATAACTGAAACATAGTGTTATTTAGCATCTTCCCAAAAAGCAATTTTTAAAGGTTTTTTTATGGTTATTATTTACGTTACGTTTGTTAAGTGTCAAACTCAAATTTTGAGAAATATCGCCAAGTTGGCTAAGAATTTAAATCCCAGATATTTTAATGCAAATTTTCTCCCACTTTTTAAAGAGGGAAACGAAATAAAGTTTTAGCGAATTGCGCGCGCGTGATATTGAAATTTCTATGGTAATATTAACTGCCAGTTTCACATAAAAAGTTTTGATTACTTAAGTAGTTTTGATTAGTTTGAACTTTTTTAACCTAATTATACAATATTCATATTTTGCACAAAATTTTTCACTTATACTGAACCTAGATATTTTACATGGAGGTATTACTTTGAAGATATACTATGGAGGCATCCATACGTCATTCGCCGAATAAAATTAGGGAGCTTTACGCAATACTTATTTCATCTTCGGTCCTTCTAATCCTCAAACCTTTTGGAATAAGTACAAAGACTACATGGCGGAAGATATTTTGCTACGAAAAATAACCAAATATGCCTTTCAATGAACAAATCTGCAACGAAACGCAATAAAGGTTTTCAGAATGGTTAGGAAGAAGCTACATGATTTTGGAATGATTAGCCCTAGACGTGTCGACGGAAATGGCTTCGATAATGAAATTACATGAGAATTAAACTACGATTTTATAGCATTGCAGCATCAAGTAACAGAATTTACCCCTCAATTAATCCAGAACAAAGTCACGTTTTCCAACAAGTGTTACGCAAAGTAGAATACATCAGTGGTGCACTCTTTTTTCTCGAAGCCCCTGGAGGAACAGGAAAAACCTTTTTGCTAAACTTATTACTAATGACCATCAGAAAAACCCAGAAGATTAAACCCTGAAGATAGCAGTTGCTATGGCTTCTTCTGGTACAGCCGCGATTTTACTGACCAAAGGTCGTACTGCACATTCCGTTTTAAAATTATCGCTTAATCTTGCATTTGAAGATTCACTCATCTGAAATTTCAGAAAAAACATCTCTCAAGGCCGGATGCTTCCACAATGTAAGCTTTTAGTGTAGGATGAAAGTACGATGTCTCATAAGAAAGCTATAGAAGCGTTAAATCGGACTCTTCAGGATTTATGAGATAGTACAGATATTATAGGAGGAATGGTAGCTTTATTATATATTGGCTGGTGAATTCAAGCTTATGGGGAAAAGTTGAAAAATTCAGTCTGAAAACGAATATCCCACGGAGTTCTTAAATTCACTTGAACTTTCAGGTGTACCCTCACATAAACTTCAATTAAAACTAAATGTACAAGTTATGCAGAATCTCGATGCTACTCGACTATGTAAAGGAACGAGGCTTTGGATCACAAAACTGATGCAGAATATACTTGGTGCCAATATTTGAACATATGTCATGAAAAGGGATATAGTGTTATCATACCTCGAATTCCAAGTATCCCCACTGACCTACCGTTTCAATTCAAAACGAGTTAAATTTCCAGTTTTACTGTTGCTATTAACAAAGCTAACATTTCAGGTAGCAGGGGTGCATTTGGAAAAGCAATGATTTTCCCATGGCCAACTATATGTAGCCTGATCGGTGTGTCCAATGCCCAAATCTTCACACATTAGCAACTGAAGGAAGAACATATAATGTGGTATACAGTAGCATCTTTGAATAATATTCTGTTTTGAGCTCTTTTAAAGAGAAATTATATATAGTAGTAG
Source organism: Trichonephila clavata (assembly GCA_019973975.1). Lineage (NCBI taxonomy): Eukaryota > Metazoa > Arthropoda > Arachnida > Araneae > Nephilidae > Trichonephila > Trichonephila clavata. Next base: position 9,224 of record BMAO01022201.1, on the reverse strand, counting down.
GAATTACAGAGTAGAGGAATTATATAGAAGAGGAATTATATAGGAATTAGTAGATACTTTCGATTTTTAAAAATATTAACAGTTAAAGTTATTTTGAATTTTTGTTTTTAATTATTATAATAAATTACTTTTTCAATTTTTTTAAACTAAGCTCAATTTTAGAATTTTTAAATTGTATTGGTTCCAGTCAAGCAATAAAAAAAAATACCATATTGTATTATTTACTTTCTAATGATGATGATTACGACTTTGACAGTTATTTAAAGACATCAACGCGAGCGGAGCCACGGATAAAAGCTAGTGTTTATAAATATATTTAACTTACGCCTAGTTAATATGTAATAAAGCTCTAAATATCTGTATTTTTGATATCAATTTCCTAACACTCTAGATATATTACCATGGAAGTTGAATTTTTTCAAGTTTTTCCTACCACATGGCACACTGAATCATTTTGGTATATTATTTTGGCACACCATAGGTATAAGGTTGCCGAGCTCTGAATTAGACTTGCAATGATTGATATAGTAATGATGTTTATTTAATTCATTAAAATAAACATCATTGAAATAATTATCATTAAAATAGTAATGATTTTTTTCCTATCAAATTAGCTATCCATTAAATTTTTTTTATGAGATAATCTCAAATTGTAACCATTAATAAAACCCAAAAATATCTTCACAAAAATAAATTTGAATTCAACCAATTAAAGGAGCATACTTGGTTATTTTTAATTTTTACTTGTTAAAGTAAAGCACTTACTGATTATAAATAGTGTATTATTTGCGATAATATTAGAAATTTCCATCAACAAGATTTCCAATCTTCCCTTAGATAATTATAAATATCAAACTTTTAATTTACGAAAATAAATAATAAGCATACGAACATTTATTTATTTTTAAAAGCATTTTACTTTTTCTTGTATTCTACATGATACATCTTTCTTTTTTGTGTAAAAGATCTGAGAGTAAAAAAAGCAAGAGTCTTTGAAAGTAGAAGTATTTTGATCTCATACGCTTCATTATTTAAGAAGAAATATTTTTTTCTCCCCCAAAAATTTTGCTTTAAATATAAAATTGCGAAGGTGTAAAATTCGGAGCAATAATCTAGGGAATGGAAATAAAGTTTCCTCTTAGAGTGTTTTATAATAATCAGTAATTTTCTTAGCAACATCTGTAATGAGATCTTTGAATATAACCTGATCTATATTTAAGCCAATCATTTCCATGACAAACCAATCACCAAAAGTGCCTTTTTTGATTAATGTCTGAAAGTCTCTCTCGTCAACTAAAAAAAATCGTGTTTTGAGTGCATAGATTCTAAGAGGTGGTGACAAAATTAGACAAAAATCCATTACAAGTGCTATGGATGTCAAGGTAGCTAGTAGAACAAACCAATACCAGAGGAAAACGAACATTTTCTCATTGACAACATTCAAAGTCATAACGCAAAGTACATCTCTGACTTCTATCTCTTGTGTTCTGCCATATCTACGAAATATGCACTTTGACACTCTAGGGAAAAGCATCAGCATTGGATTTCCTACGTTGTGCCTTGTGGTGTTATAATGATTTAAATAGTCTTCAGAACGATAATACTTCATGATGTTGATACCGAGATACATGAACCTACCGTCGAAAAATATGTCTAGTAGAAAAAATTGCCCAATGATATTAATGAAAGACAACAATTCGCAAAAGAAATATTTTCCGGCGTAAGCGTCGTGAGTTGACCAGGCTTTGACTAGGTATCTACTTAAAGCATTAAACTTTTGGTTTAATTGTGGTTCTGGCAGCAGAATTTTGCCCATGTCCTTCGTCAATACCTCCATCTTTCCTCCTTCCCACTGTTTCCATAACCATCTTGGTATATAGAATAAAAATGCCTGTAAAAAGAACATGAAATATACCCATTGGTAATATCTCAGGTAAAAATATTCTCGCGGATCCCGTGATGAACCGATACCTAGATGGGGAACTTCTTCAGGTACCTACAAAAAGACAAAAAATTAACAAATTAGTAAAAAGTATGAAAAATATTTGAAAGTTTCTTAAAATTAGACAAGTTATAAGGCCAATTTATAGTATATGTATTGTACGGAACCAAATTCAAAAATTTCAAACGTTAAATTATAAAAGAACACAAAACATATTTCTTTGCATGAACTTCATTATAATTCAGACTTAGATAAATCTGAGAGAAAACAATCACATACACCCATAGTTGCATTTAAAGTACTTTCCCCCCCTTTTTAGCGTGTTTTTCACGTAGTGGAACAAAAGCGCTATTAGGACACAAATTTCGTCTTCGTCTTCGTTCCATACTTTATCGTACCTTTTCCCCAGCCAATAAACAACCAATTGACCTCGGGATTTCAGCAATTGGTCGCATTTGTGCCCTAGATGAGCCGAATCATATTTAAATTTCCCCATAGTTTTCCCGAATTTTCCTACAAATTTTCCTAAATTTCGCTAGTTTATAACAAAATTTTCTCAAATTTTAGCTAGTAAATTTATTGTTTGCAAAAGTTTTTTAGAAAAAAATCTACCTGCATTTTGGAGGAAATCTTCACAGAAATGAGAAAATCTTCACAAAAAAAGTTTCGAAAACAAGTATAAAAGGCTCTGATTTTACTTTTTTAATTTAATTCTTTTTTTAAACAGTAAAGTGATAAGATATATAGTGCGAAGCGAAAATAGTTTTTTTTGAAAACTAAAAGTGATAAAGTGATAAGATATATAGTGTAAAGTGAAAATAGTTTTTTTTTTTTTAAACTAAAAGTGTGCATTTTTTTTTTTTGAGAACAAAAATTTTCTTTTTGTTTTTTTATAGTGCTGATACAGATTTGTGTCATTATTTCTTTTCAGCTCAATAGTAGTACATTTAGAAGAGTGGTACAGTACACTACTTTCTGTTAGTAAAAAGTTCATTAGTTACATTATTGTAAAATACAACATGTGAAAAACGCGCTAAAATTACTTGGCCATGCTAATGATTGATATCTTGTTCTACATACATGCAGAAAAACTATCATAACTAGGGTTTGCAGCCCTGGGATCCCGAAATCCTGAGATTAAAATAACTAATCCAAGGATTTAATTATTGTCTAAATTATATATTTTAAAATTTTTTTGTCAAAATTTTTTAAGAATTTAATTTTCTGATTTTTATTTTGGGAAAAGGTCAAATAATTTTTAGAAACTCAACTAAATCTTCCATTTTAAATGAGGTAGCACTTGAAACTGACTCACATTCTAAATCAATATCTTAACCAATTTGTACACACAAACCATTTAGTGTAGTAGAAGACCAATATAAAGTTATCAAAGAGGTATATGTACATATGGCAGTCTATTAGATTTGAGACACTGTCATCAAAAATTCAAAGTTAAAAGTATTACAATGTAAAAATCTATATAAAATAAACTGTTGCGACACAAAATAAAAAGAAATTACTTTCTACCATTTCTAACACGAGTGGGTGTTTAAACGTGAGAATATTGAACACGTGATAATGGTATTTCGTTTAAAACGTATTCTTCCGCTTCGTATTCTGTCATTTCCTTGTCTGATGTATCCTGTATTGGTGAACTTTTCTTCGGTTTGTGAGGCGTCATTTTTATTTCAATATTAGTATTATCTGTGTCGATTTTACCCAAATTACACTTTTTCGAACAATTTTTTTCACACTGTTTCAAAACTCGAGTTATAGCGGAGACACGCAGTGTTTGACTATCACATGTCGGGGAGGATGTATTAGGCACGCAAGAACAATTGGCAGAACTTTAGTTGGTAAGGCAGTATATTTAGCTGGAAAATGCTTTCTTGATTTGATAGTGATTGCTTGATCTGTATGGAGGAAGGAACAGAGGTATTAAATATAAGAATAGGTGGCTGAGATCCCGACATTGTAGGTGCGATTGAAGATATGGAAGGTTAAGTGTGCGGTTTGCGGAGAAGACAACAACGATGTGGAAACTGAAAGATTATTGAGAGATATATTTGACTTTGACAGGGATATTAAAGGTTGAAGCAATTGTAAATGTGGACATATTTTATTTTTGTAATATTGTCATCTGTTTGAGTTGTAGCGGATATTGTAGAAGATTTAGCAGCCTGTGTGTGTGGGGGGGGGGGTATGTTTGTGTTATCTGAGAGGGTATTCATTTTCTGACCTTGATGAGTAAGATATATTTTTGTTAGTATTTATTTCTCTTGTATTTGTTTTTAAGTTTTCCATTTTCAAAATAATTTTGAATCATACGAATGAGATTGGGAACAACGCATTTTGGCTCTAAACTACAATTCGTGGAGGAATGGCCAGCTGATGCACATCTAGAGAAGGTAAATTGACCGCGGCAGGAAGTTCAAGAATGTCGAAACCTCTGACACTTGAAGCAGCTCAGAGGATTCATTATATATGGTCATATTTTGCAATTTAAAAATTCTGTTTTAACAGTTGATGATAATTTTGGACTACTGAAGGTTAAACTTAAATGTTAAGTGGGAAAAAAGCCGAGTCTTGTTTTTATTGTAATTCTTCTGACTGCGTCACGCCCTGGTCAGAGAGTCCTTCACGAATTTATGCTTCTGAAGCACACAATAGATCCTGTTCAGAGATGACACCTATTCAGGAATTTAACGGCTTAAGAGGACATACCATTAAAGGGCAGTCTAAAAACGTTTTGGTCAACAAGACGGATTTCGTTTGTAAAGCGCATGCAGTTTCGATGAGCAAGTCATCGGATCGTAATTTTTTGACAGATTTCAAATTTCCACCTATTTACTTTTTTGAATAGAAAACGGAGACTTCTCAGACATTTTTTCCCCCGGTAGTGACAAGATTAGAAAGAGTGGAGTAGTAGCACTGTTATCAATGGGTAAACAAGGCCTTTACGCTGGCACAGCATAATGGGATCGATAAGAAGAGAGATGATATTCCTCCTGGCATGCCTCCACCTACCACGGAGTCCAACAAGAGAGAAAGTCCACCGATCAACTGGCAACAACTAGGCTTGGCTCTTACCTAGAGTACACCCAGGATATAGGATATAGTACAGCAGAATCAAGGCGAGGATCTGATGGGAGAACCGGGCATCCCTTATCTACAGCGGCCCTATAGCAATGTCTTTTCGGGGACTCCCAAGAAACCTATCACCAGCCAATTGACAGGGGCGGTATCATTCGTACTGCCCGTCTACAAAGTAGGTAGGGCAAGAGGAACACAAAAGGTATCCCCAGAGCACCATTTTCTGTCTTACGGGACACCGCACACGGTGAACTTGCGGTATGGGAAACCAACGATGTTAGAGAAAATATATTTGTTAGAGAGAAAAAATATATAAAATGTAAATTTTTTTCAATACTATAAGTTGTAGTCTAGACATGAAATAAGAGAAGGTAAAAAAGATCACTAGGGCTCCCTGGGAACGTGGAATCTGTACTCATCTAAAGAAGATGAGCCCTCTGTATAGGTTATCAGTAAGAAGAGGAAAATCTCAATGAATTAATCCCTAAAATTGACAAGTCTATAACCACAAAGGTAAAATTGATGACGGCAAAAATTGTATTAAATATCTTTTTGAGTCATCTAATGCATTGATGTTGAAAATCAATATCACAGATTTGTGTGCGGTGCATCAGAATATATATATATATACTAGCGGACCCAACCACGCGTTTCTGTGGCTTTGTTTTAATATGTTAATTTAATATTATCCTAAGCTATTCAATGCAGTCAAATTTATCTTCGTTTATAATTTTGGAGGGTTGAAATAAAGTATAAAACAACAATTTTATTTTTATTTTGCATTTCATTCATCTCCTATGTGGGTACAGTATAATGCATAAATTACTAACGGAGTCGTAAAGTAACAACATATGAAGATTTAATTTTATAAATGTGGTAAATAACGTTGATTCTTTGCAATTTTTAAAATTATTTTTATCATTTTAAAGTATAACAACTAATAATTTTATACAATTAATCGCTAATCGGTGCACAATATTTTTCGGTAACCCGTATTTTGCTAACTCGAAAAGATTCAACGGTTTCCGCACACGTGAGCATGTAACATCTAGTTGCCCATTCGAGAAACATGGATTTTCTAAGTCCAAGTATCAAATGAATATTGTTCGGTTTCAGATTCATTTATGGTAATCGCGAAAGCCAAACGAATAGGAATTGAAGCCTTTTGAATGGAAATAGAGATTTTGACTGTATTGGTGGAATATATGGCAACAAATTCCGTAGTAGCAGAACCGAATTTACGTTCAAACTTTACAGTCAAAATGTTTGCTTCAAGAAGTTCCCGGTATAATTTTTTGATGATCAAACGTGCACCGTTGCATTATCTAGGTGAATTTAAGTTATGCAGATAACAACCAGGAAACCAACTGAAGGTTATGTGGTGACATTCCTGATATATCTAGAGAATTCAAAAACTCGGTTGGAATATTAACGGTTTTGTTTTCATTAACAATAGTGTCGATTGGTTTAAAAAACGTTGGATCAATTCGCAACAACGCTGTGCCTGAAAGTTTATTTCATCACAATATCAACATTTTTTTCTGATTAAGTAGCAGGATTAAAGAGGTAATAATTATCTAGATAATTATACTCACTCTCAAACTGTTCCTTTTTGCCTAGGGAACATTACGGAAATCGTCTGGTTATTTCATGCATTATGTATTGGGATGAAGTTCTACTTCACCGTTTCCAATATTCAGTAGTTGGTTAGGAAATATTTGTTCATATTGATCATCTTGCAAATGTACTCGCTTGTTTTATGGTCAGTCGAAGTGTTTCCATGTTTTTCCATAAAAACGATTGTTTTAAACAGGCGTTAATCTCGTGAGCAAAAGTAGAGCGAGTAATGGTCCGCATTGCATGTTCTCTTTTCCAGGCTAACCTCTGGCGATAGTGAGTAGCTGTAAATAGAACACATCTGATAGGACTGAAAACAGACAGACAATTATGTCACAAACGTCTGTACATGGGTTGCCTTAAAACTGTCGTACCTGTGGTTGCAGAAACTGACGCAATTAAGTCGGATACTGTGTTCCATCTGCTTCTTTTGGGAGTTGCTGCCAAGTATCGGTCTTCATCCGGCGTTATGTCTGAGGGGCCAGGGCTAATCCTAGCAGTTGTGCAGAGCGTGAACTGCACGCAGGTGACCAAAATGAGGGGCAGCTGCCAGCCACATATAGTTCAATAAGTTAAGCAACATTTTTCACAAATTTCATATTGAAAAGTTGAATAAATACGCTGAATTTTAAATGGGTTTTAAAAAACAAAATAAGTCCCGATAACATAGCATAGTTTTAAGAAAATTGAAAGTTAGTGGACAATGTTGTAATCCCCATAATCAATTAATGTCTACGCTTTATAAACATCCTTCATTTGGTTTTAATATTTGAGGCAAATCCGTGGCAAGTTTTTTTTTTTGCTTTTCAGTGGTACTGGCGGCGCACTATGAATCAATGCTTAATAAAGACGTATGAAAAAAAAAAAGATTTTGCGAAAGTTGCTTTATGAAAATATTGAATATGGTGAATATATTATCTAAGACATAGGAGTGTTTGAATTCAATATGCATTTGGGGAAATTAAGAGTTTTCAATTTATTAATAACTTTACAATTTAGAAAAACAAAATAGAGGAAAGAAGTTATATTAGTTATTTGTGTCTATTTGTGCATTTTTATTAATGTTTTACTTTTTACTCTTATACAGGTAGATGAGTTTATAACGTCGAAGTTAAGTATTAGTCAAAATATGAAAAATTATCTTGAGAGGTGGCACATTAAATCTTTGAACGCGGTTGGCCAACACTCTAGGATCAGTCCTATCTGGGGCGAACCGTATATTAACGTTTACTGATATTTCCGTCATCTTTAAATCGTTTCCCAAACCTAGCGATGGCATTTTGGGCAATTTCAAGTTCCTCGGATGCTTTCATTCGATTGCACCAACATTCGAAGCTGTCGATAATTCCATTATTTAAAAAAATCATCCACATATGTGTACTCTATGTCATATCTATTCTGTTAGGGCAACGAGTGGGTTACATAAAGTTTGTAAACAATTTTACTTTTCAACTACCATTCTTTATAAATCCCTCCCTAATATTCTCGTCATTGTGGGTTCTATCAACGTCCTTTGTGATGACTTCCTTTAATTTAAATATTATTCTTGAAGATGAGTGTGCTAATCCTACAAGTGAAACTATTACTCTAGAATTCCATTTCAATGTAATTCTGAATTATCCCTATTTTATGGACAAGATTGTAGCTATGAATGTAACTTTCAGGCTTTAAGCCTTAAATCAGGAATCATAATTCATTTCTTTTCCCTTGTTTTTTTTTATTACAAGGGTTTCCCCTATAAGAGAGTAATAGGAACAATAACAAACATATTTTATTCTACGTTACGAGTAATTAACATTGATATAATTGCTATTTTAAGTGAAAAAATGTATAAGCGCTACTTAATCATAAAATGTATAGTGTTGTCAATTGTCAACATTTCCGTTACTCGTAATTGTATTAAAAAATCTGAGTGTGTGCGTTTCCGAACACACGGAATAGCCATGGACAATATATCGTGTGAAATAAAAAAGACATTATTTAAGCATGTTAGTCATATATATATATATATATATTTATTTTATATATTATACTATATATATATATTATATATATATATATATATTAGATACATAGATGACCTAATTATTTTTGGTAAAAATAATTATAATCCCAATATCAATTTTTATCCGGGATATTTAAAGCTAATTAAAATTAATAATAATCCCGTTAAAACTAATTACTTGGATGTATCATTATGTATTAAGGACAATAAATTACATAGCAATATTTATGATAAAAGAGATGATTTTAATTTTAACATTCTTAAAGTTCCTTACTGGAATTCAAACATCTCTATATCAATCTATCGAAATATTATTTTCAATTATATTTATTGTAACAAGGTATTAGTTAGTGATAAATCTAATATATATTTAAATATTAATAACTTTATTAAACATTGTATAGAACACAGTTACCCTCCTAAATTTATAAAAAGTTATATAACAGTTAAATAAAAAAAGTTTTTCAGTTGTACAGTTTATAGATAGATGGCGCCTCTAGCTAAGTAATTTTGTAATAATATATTTTATTAAAAATAATCGTTTATGCCTGGATGGTATTTTTATTT
>BMAO01022200.1:0-20985 GCA_019973975.1 Trichonephila clavata | reverse complement strand
TCACTATTCAATAGCAGGTTTCTGGAAACTATCCGTATAAGATATTAACATGTTATAGTTTTGTTCCAAGATTTTAAGAGATAGTAAAAAAAATAATGTTAATATATATTTTGAAAAATGCTAAATACTTTTCCCCATTTTACTGCTGCTATAACTTAATGTTTTGATTAAGGAATCCAAATACGCTGAAACGAGCAAATCCGATCAGAATATATATTTGTGTTTTTTAATTTATTGAATAGAGCTATCTTTAGACGCGATACGAAACATTTTTTTGTTCCTACGCTACCCAGAGACAAGTTAAATTTTTTTTAAAAACAACAAGAAAAACTGTAAGTAGGTATTTTATATACAATAAATGGACATTTAAATAGCCCAAAATCTATCAGGACATTTCTGATAACTCAAAATGTTACAAATGTGCTTCTGTAAAATGTTTTGAATTAAGGTACAAATATTATTTTCTAGAGAAAGTATTAAAATATTTCTTATTGTATGAATAAGTTTTAGTTATGAAATGTTATTCTCATAAAGAATGTCACATTGTTTATAATACTTAATCGATCAGATCTAAAATTTTTAAATTGTAATAAAACATTAAAATTTTAGCACATTTTATAGATAAAAGCAACTAAATTGTTTTAGTAATACTTTTACTGATATAAGTTTTTTACTTTTCTTCTCTAATTGCTTTGAAGAATTTAAAAAAAAATATGTAGCTAAAATTTCCCTTTTAAGTGTGATTTTTGTAGCATTAATATATTTTTTAAAACATTGCTAGTTAAATATTAGTATTTATATGTATTGATTCCTAAAAAACCATTTAAAAATTCTAGTATGCTAATTTTTGAAAAAGTTGTGATCGGATACCTTAAAATCAATAAAGTATGTATGCAAATTTTCGTAAGAAAAATTATAAACACGTATTAGGGATACAGTTAAACATAAAATGCACATAAAATATGCAATTCCATTTTAAATGTTGTGTATTTTAGATGATATTCTGAATAAAAATATGAATATTTGCAACTCCTCCCACAAAAGCATTCTATTTTTATGAATAAAATATATTTTGATAAATTAAAAATAGGAAGACTTCGACATAGCGTGCCCATCACGTCAACCCAAGGTTACGGGTCCGATCTCTAGTCCGAAGATTTTCTGGATGCTAAATCGTATATACGCATGTCATATAATTATGGGGCACGTAAAAGATCCATTGAGTAACAATTTGGTACTCTCGGCATAGTTAAAACAAGGTAATATTTTGCATCGACAAGGAGTTTGAAATGAATCAATTCGGGCTTAAAAATTGTATGGTACGAGTCGGGCCATTCGAGAATGGAACCAATGAAATAGCTCTTTGTCTTAGTGACCTGCCCTATTTGTAAAAGATTTGTTGTTGTGGATGCTTTTGATCTCCACATTGTGTCAGATCCTGGTGAAAGAAATTCATCATGGCTAAGTGTACGCCTGTCGTTAATCGTAGCCTTGATCACCATTCAGGTGACAGTACGATTTAGCTTGGTTTCACCCCAATTTTGAGAGAATACCCTGAGGGGGGTCAGGGGCTCCTACCTCTCTTCCCCTTCCACATCCTCACAAGACGACTTGCGGCTCGACGGCTATTTAGAGTAGCGCCCTTCACATGCCGGAAAGGCACATTTTCAAATATCCATGCCTTCTCCAGGATTCGAACCCAGGCCCTAAGGAACAGCAGTCAACGTCGCTAACCATTATACCGGAGGGATGACTTGCAAAAGTGTAGCTGCCAAATGCAGCACTATTTAAAAATAAAAAGTAAAAATTTTTAAAAATAAATGTGTTTTTAATTTGTTTCTTCATAAGAGCGAAGTATTTAAAAGATTTATATTTTAACTGATTTACGAATGCATTAAATGTGCGTTTTATATGATTTTTGTTCTAGTACCTTATACATTAACATTGAGCAAACCTTAAAAGCATGTTATTATCTCTATCAAAAATTGATACAGCACATAGTGAACAACATTAGAATTTATGTTCATGATTAATATTCTAAGCAGGTTTATAAAGTAAGAATCTCTGGATCTAGTTTTCTAACAATATATTTATTTTTTATTCTTATTGAGTTAAACGTATTCGTGATGTAAAAATAATTACAAGCAATGTAACAACGTTAAAAACATCAGTAGCAATGGTGTGCAAATGTTACAAAAATTCATTTTAGAGTGGAATACATTTATTATATTTTTAGTTTTATATTTTTAGTATATTTATTATGTTTTAGTACCACATATTTAATATTAAATTTTCAATCATTTTCTGTAATACGTTCAAGTCTCTATCTGAGCTAAATTGCTCCCCATACTGAAAACACCAATTTCAAACACAACACGATTATTTTATAATTTATAAAACTCAACAGAGAGAGAATTTGTGTTATATTTAGTAGGTAGGAAACCCAAGATTTCTAAAGAGATTAAATTATTACCCAGAAATTCATTACAAAAATACATTCATTTGATTAAAAAATTGTTCAAAAGTCTCTTAATTCCACATATATGGAAACACATTTATACTGTCAACACTATATAATCTATCTTGATTTTTAAATTTAAAATTTCAATGATTTTAAATGTGTACATGTATACTTATTACGACTTGGTTCAAGAACTTATTCTTCCCGTAAGTGTAATGTTTTAAATGCCGCATTTACTCGAATCTAAGCCGCATAATTTTTCTAATGTTAATGCTACCAATAATCCGGTTCGTTTTAGAATCTAAGGAGAAAGCATTCACGCATTGGATGGGTCAATTACAGAAATTACAGGTGCATGTATGTACTTAAAAGTTTATATAGTACTGTATGATAAAAAAAAATCTAATTACTAACTCCTTATTAGTAGCTCTCACTTTAAATATATTTTAATTTCGTAGAATTGGGTACCAGTACACCATTTTACTGTATTTTTCCTTTTTTCTCAAAAAATTGTGTATAATTTGGGGGTGCGGATTAAAGTCGATGCCGGCTTAGATTCGAATAAATACCGCATATCTCAAGAATCCAAATAGCAAATGTAGAAAGATTTTAAGGAGTATTTTCAAAACCAAAATTCTATTTTTGAGAAAACAATTTATTTTACGAGGATTAATTAAAAAAGAATTGTAACAGCAGCAACAAAACTAATAAATATAAGAGCAGGGGTTTACCACATGATGTCATCTGACGTAACATGCGCGTAGTTATGTGCAGAAATCTTTGTTTGAGAAATTAGGGTGAGTAAATGAGTGAATGTTAACGTCGCACTGTTAAGCTAAACCCGAGGGCTTTTGGTGACACACCTCGTAATTTTAAACCATGGTCAAGTCCCGAGGACACCACCTAAGCTGGCAATCCCCTCTCTAAGTACTACACCATACCAACGGGAGGACGTTTGAGCTCTCGACAGATTGAAAGTGCTTCGCCTTCCAATACTGGGAAGTCTACAGTCTTTAGTGGTACTGGGCTCGAACTCATTACACGACCTGCCATGATCCGATATCTTCACCACTTGGCTACCACAGCCATTGCGGTATTAGCGAAGATAGAGAGAGAGAGAGAATCACAGTACTCCCAGAAATAAAAAAGGATACTAAAACACTCAGGATTTATCAGATGGTGCAATAATTTAAATCCTGTGCGGCGCATTTTTCAGGAGCTATTCCGAAAAGAATAGCAAATACTGATTCAGAGTCGAATAATAGAAAACTAAAATAATTTTTTGAAATATTTGCTACGGGATACGAAGACAATTTCCTCATGCAAAATTTCAAGCGTCTGGATCTTGCCGTGTTTGCCCCATGCTGTCTATACACACTGAAACATTTCTCTTGTTATTAATATAGACACTGAACATTTTGTATTATGCAAAAAGAATCTTCTTTCTTAAAAAACCACATCTATGTGCCAGAGTATGATAGACATCATCATAAAAGAAACCCAGACAGAAAATAAGATCCAAAGTATTCAATGAAAACTTTTGATCCCATAAAAAATATCCTTTCCAGATTATAAATGTTACAGAAATGCGAGAAATATCTTCAGGGATTATTACACCCAACATCTTAAAGTATAATAAAATAAAACAGTTTCTTCATGAAATGAATTCAGAACTCGCATATTGCGAAAAATTAATCTTGAAACAATAAATATACTCTATAAAATCGGCGAGGTTTGTTTTAAGTTACTAAGATTGTCTAACTTTTTTTTTATCAATGATAAGAAGTTTTATAGCAGGTAGTGATTTGTTGTGTTACAATATTTTTAATATGTTTGCTATTTTTTGTCTTTATTATACTTCTACGTATGTTTAAGAAATGGTATTTTGAACAAACAAAAGGATACTTAGCTTTTTTTGACACTGTCTCAGAGATCAGTATTTTATTGCAAAGACAAATATGTTTACATTTTGCTTGAATTAAATTTATTATTCGTAATTTGAATCCTCGTATATCTTTATTTTATATTTTTCCAGAAGAAACTACATTTCCTCTTTGAAATGAAATGGAACAAATTCGTGCATAGCCATACACCTGAAATAAATAATCTGTCTCTTTATTTCTGTTTCTAAACTTTTTCATTTAAATACCAATTTTAAAGATCATTTTTTGGAACATTTAAAAATTAATTTCATTTTTTTAGAAATCAAAATTTATGAATAGGAATTTTAATAAAGTACCAAATTGAACATAAAATAATATCCATTAATCCAGTAGTTTCCTGATCTTTTAGATAATTTCTTGAAAACCTTGAATGACGATGCCAAATATAAATTATCACACCGAATTTTTCGAACATTTTTCACCCAATTACTCTGAGTTTGAATATGTAGTTGTGAAGTAAATCAGCTGAATGTAAATTAGAAATTATATCAACAGAATTTAAATCCTTCTGCGACAAACTATATAAAAAGTGAGTTTGATTCATTTTCTACTGTTACACGATTTTTAACAAATACAAATTCCTTTCAGTTTTCTCTTCTGCTTTCAATTTTGAGAGGCCTTTTTTTCTTTTAACTGTACAGGTCATCAATTAATTTGTTTCTGTTTTTTCCTTAATATAAATGTATTTTAAGGTATCCGAACACGTTGAAAATGACTAAATTCAGTCAAGACAGATAATTTTTTTTATTTTATTGAATAGAGCTATCTTTTGAATTTTCGGAACATACTTTGTTTTGTTTCTACGCTACCTAGAGGCCAAGTTACAATTAATTTTATTAAGTTAGAAAAACCGGAAGTGGGTTTTTGATCTACCAGAAGTCGGCATTTAAATTGTTCAAAATCTATCATGGCGAGTCTGATAACTCAAAATATTACAAGTATATATTTATATAACACTTTTTGAACCTGATATGTATGTTATTTTCTAGAGAATGTACTAAAATATTTTTTATTGTATGAATACTTTTTGAGTTATGGCTTGTTATTTAAATAATGGTCTCATAAAAAGTGCAATGTTTCTTATAATGTTTACTCAATCAGCTCTAAAATTTTCAAATTTTAATAAAAAATTAAAATTTTAGTACATTTTCTTGTTAAATGCATCTAATTTGTTTTAGTAATACTTTTACTAATATATGTTTATTACTTTTTTCTCTAACTGCTTTGAAGTTTTTCAAAACTATTGCTAAAATTTCACTTATAATTGTGATTTTTGTAAAATTTAGGTAACTTATTTTAAATATTGATAGTTAAATAGTAATATTTAATTAAATTGAGTCATGAAAGAGAATTTATAATGTTTTAGTATGCTATTTTGTTAAAAAGTACTCTGAACGTGTTCGGATACCTTAAATTTTATATTGTTAACAAAGTTTTTGTTGGTTTGGTAGCTCCTCTTTTTTAACATCCTGACATGATAGTAAAGGTAAATCAAAGGAGGTAGGAAGTACGGCTTCGTTTTAAACTAATTGGGTGATTTCTACGTTAACGACCTCGAATATCTCCATAATATTTTGGATTGGATAAAACCTATTGTCAAAAGAATTTATTTTTTATCCAGTCTTGATTAAAAAAAAAAGTAAAGTTACATTCTTTTCCTTACCCAGTCAAAAATATGAAGAAAAGGAATAATGACCATAAAAATTCAGAAACGAAAAAAAATAATATCAATAGAATTATATTAAAATCAATTTTTCCCCTGTTACTTTAATTGCATAGATATAAAAATGCAAACTGTGTATTTTAAGACACAGTGATAAATATGTTCCGGAACTATCATTTAAATATAGTTTCCTGCAAAAAGATGAAAGTAATGAGTTTTGAAAATGTATCTTGGGACCTATATATAAGGCAAAACCACATTTACTAGCAAATATAGACACATGATGACCTTGGGAGCAAAAAATATCTCCTTCACTTTCTGTTTCGAATAAATGAGGATATTTGATACAGATACTTATCTTTCGACATTCAATTATTTTTAATCATGCACGAGATATAACGGAAGAATCGTTAAAAATGATTTGGCATTACGTTTGAATGTTTCTCTACTAAGATGAGTTGATGGAGGAATTAGTAATGGCTAAAAGAACCGAAAGCCGTACTTTTTGAAATTAGTAAATTGAAGGATGAAAGAAATACATCTATTTATATTCTTTCTGTTAATACATATTATGAAACGTGTTTTTTTAAGAAAGTACCATTTTGAAATATTGTCGGTGCAAAGTTGCAGTCGATCCTTTATTGGCTAGTCATTGACGCTATTATCGAAACATTCTCTTGCGTTAACATTTGCTTATGTGTGTTTAAAACATGAAGGATAACTGAAAATATCGACAATTGTGAAATGCATCACGTGTAAATAATTATTAATCCTTTCTCCCTCTCACCTGGTTGGATGTGTAGGAGGAACTAAATGATTAGACAACTTGATGAACTTTAATTGTTTATTTATCTCTATATTTAACACAGACACAAATCACACTCTTATCAAGATGCACTTGATCAATTAGAGCACGAAGGTGAGACAAGATAGCGTGGGGATAATATATACGCTCATTCAAATATATTCCTACGATAAGTTATAGAAAGTTTGTTTTTATTTTGGAAGTGCGCTAACAATTTAACTCTCTAACTTCTACTTAAAATAGGAGCACAGTACCTGAAATCTTGCAGTTCTTTAACTTTTAGATGTGGCCTTAAACACTTCTCCAATACTTGACAAGCACTTTTTTGAGATTCCAACTTCACGCGTCGTACACTGTTTACGTATACGTAGTACTGTTGATGTACTGGCTTCTCATCTATTCACTTCACATCCGAGCTATCCTCACTTCACTTCCAATGTATCATCACTTCCCTAACGCTCAAAACGGAATATTTTTCAACTTCAACTCGGAATATTTTTATTAAACTTTATTTGCATTATTACGCTTTCCTGTCCTCAGAAAAAGTTGGTTATGTTGTTTTTACACGCATTAGCGAGAGTTCAAAAGGTTTAATATGATTACTGCTCCGTCCGACCGTGAAGAGCGTTTTGTAATCCATTTTATGAACGCAGGAAATGTTAAGACAGTTGAAATTCATCGTCAACTTGCAGAGGTGTGTAGTGAAAATGTAATGATTGATGGATTGGTGAGAAAGTTGTAAGGAATTTATATTCCTTCTTCCCTCTAACCCGGCTAGATGTGTGGGAGGAACTAAATGATTAGACCACATGATGAGCTTCAATTGTTTATTTGTCACAGTATTCAACACAGACACAATAGTTCTCTAAGTAAGATAAATTTGATCAATTAGGGCACGAAGGTGAGACAAGATAGCGTGGGGATAATATATACGCTCATTCAAATATAATCCTACGAAACTTATACAAAGCTTGATTTTATTTTGGAAGTGCGCTAATAGTTTAACACTCTAACTTCTACTTAAAATAGGATCACAGTACCTGAACTCTTGCAATCCTTTAATCCTTTACACGTGACCTTAAACGCTTCTCCTATAATTGAATTAAGCACTTCTTCGAGATTCAAATTAACGCGTCGTACACTATTTATGTATACCAATTACTCTCGATTTGCTTGCTTCTCATCTATTCACTTCACATCCAAGCTATCCTCATTTCACTTCCAATGTATCCTCACTTCACTAACTCTCAACACTCGCGAATCCAGAATATATATATTAAACCTAATTTGCATAATCACTTTTTCCTGTCCTCGGAGAAAGTTGGTTGAAAGAATGCTGGCCCTAAAGGAAACCCCAAGGAGTTAGTGAAAGGAAGCGTATAGATCCGTCACACATGCCATCTGTTTTTTAATTACAAGAGACGTCAAATATATACACAAACGTGTGAAGTGCATGGAGTTAACACTATGTACGCTGGAAAGTACTATGTAATACGTGGGTTGGAATATTTAAGGAAAGTTGCACTAGTACGTGCAAAAGTTTGTCGTGGGTTATCATCCATCGTTAATGACGACCTAATGCATGTTAGATTTGAGATGTTGGTCTCTGAAGCTGCACTGGAACTATTGGGGAAGGATCTCGGATTCAGTCAAGTGACGAAAATGAGAACCATAGCTGGCCTACCATCCTCACACTACATTATAGCGAGAAACTTTGATATTTGGCAGATTTAACGTACTTGGGCCTCTCTACAGGAAGGGTCTTCAGTGGCGTCAACTCGAACCACGAATTCATAACTATGGTTATCAATTACCACAGCCTAGACTTGATGCAGAAACTTGAAGGAGAGTTTCTATAAAGTAGATTATATACTATCTCATCAGTATTTAATGATTTTTTTAAATAAGAAGTCTTTGCTGTGAAATTGTGACAGAATATTTACATTTATTCAAATTATGCTCGCACTGGTTTCCACGAATGCTGGCTGAGATGCACCCAAAGCTCAAGCAATGCTTTTGACTTTCCTCGTTGACCGAGATAAGCTTTTTTAAGCCAACGTATTTTAGAAAGAGGAGGGTGTTTAAGGAATGGCGAGGTACTTCAAGGTGAGGCAATAAATATGTTCATATGCCATTGTTGACTACTATTTTTTCTTGCGCGTAAAGAAGAGGCAATTTGCTTCATCAGTGGTGCAATAGCTATAGAATTGTCAAAACGGAGTGGTAAACCAAACTGGCTGCATACTTCTATTAATGTGGGATTTAGGACTGCCGTACGATATCATAAGTACTTAAATATTGCTGTGTTGTTTCTTATCCCAGATGATGTAGCTAAGCTAAACACTATCTCCATAAAACCATAAATTGGCAAGAAATCCAAAAATAAAATAAGATTTCCTAAGACCTTTTCAATACTAAAATCCATGCAATTGAAAATAGGACCGAGAGATTATCTTAGCACTAATCCCACTCTGGAAAAACTTTCCAGCCCTGTTAAAAAGTAAGAGATTTGGTGGGGCCACTAAAAAAGCGTGATAGAGCCATCTGCTGATTCCTAGGGATATTAAGTTGGTAACACCCACGAGGTCTTCTCCCAAAATACCAAGGCAGATCAGGGAATAAAAATATTGTTAGAAATTATATTCAAAAATAAATTAGAGCCAAAAAGGACTTGCATATAAGAACAAAATTAGTATAAGAAAACAATAAGTTTTTTTCTCTTTTAAATCCTATACTTACGATTAAAACCTAAATATGATTCGCATACCTTATTAAAGTATTCATATGACGAATAACGTTTTTCAAAAAATTATCCGTCGAATATAGGACATCTTGTAACTACAATCTCGAATTTTTCAAGGTGTATTGAAAAACAATAGATCAATTACAAATACGAGAGTTCTTTTAATTTATAAAGGTTCGTACATCAAAAAACACATATAGTTACTCATCTCAAAAAGGAAACATACCAAACGTTTGGAATTAACTGTGATATCTTCCAAACATACACAAATTCAAATCTTTTTAACATTTTTCGTCGCTAACAAACATTTCATAAATGATCCATGTGTCATTTACTACGCATTTGATTTTATAATAAATGCAAGATACCATTTACATTGAATTAAACAAATTAAAAAGTTTTTTAATTAATGCACATAAACCACTTCAACATATAGTTACAACATAAATGCAATGCAACAAACAATACATCATTATATATATATATATATATATATACAGGGTGTTTCATAAATGATGGGAGTAACTTTAAGCAGTCATAGTACACATCAAGACGAGTAATAATAAATAGGAAACCAAGTGTCCCAAACGTCTTCCGAAGGAGAAAGGCGCCATCAATGTTTAGGGTCCTAAATTTCAAATGATGATAAAAAACGGAAAAATGGATCGATTCATTTGCGGTTTTCACTAAAATCATTCTTTAAATTAGTATTTTCTTAAAAAAGTTTTAAAGAAAAAGTTCAAAAAATGACGTTAGAGGGCGCTCTAGACTTTGGAGTTCCGAACAACTACCTTTTACCAGTATTTTTTTTTTATTTTGTTAAATGTTTACAAAAGCTTAGATTTTAACTTGAATTTTGAGCACAAAATTTAAACCATCGGGAGCGGTTAAGTAGCGCAAATGTAACCGCATTCGGGGGAGGGGGAATTGAAATGCTCGTATGTAATGATCAAAATAAAAAACGATAAAGCAAACTTTAAGAGGCGATAGTACAACACCAAAACAAGCAACATTCATCAAAGAAAGCATACTCGTAATTTTAACCCGAAGGTGATAGAGGGCGCTGAAACAGATTTCGTTTTAAGAGATAAAAAAGGAAACAAAGAACATTTACGTTATAAAAAAAAGTTTAATTAGAAATGATTACAATAGCTGTTGGAAACACTGACCATTAGAGGCGATGCATGCGGCACAACGGCGAAGAAGGGATTCACGAACCCTCTGAAACACTCCAGGAGTATCGCGCACCTCTCCTGCAGCTGCCGAAAGTCTGGCGACGAGTTCTTCTGCAGATTCGATAGGAGTCTCATACATAAGACTCTTCAGGTGTCCCCACAAAAAGAAATCCAGGCATGAAAGATCGGGCGATCGCGCTGACCAAGGGACAGGACCACCTCGCCCAATCCATTGATTTGGAAAGGTTGCGTTTAGATAATTTCGCACCTCTGGCGCAAAATGAGCTGGTGCTCCATCCTGCTGGAACCACATTACTCGCCGGATACAAGGGGGAACATCTGTCATCATTTCCGGCAGCACCTGTTGCAGAAAGGTAAGATATTTTTTTCCATCCAGGCGTTCTGGCAGAAGATAAGGTCCAAGTAGATGGTCACCAATTATTCCCGCCCAAACATTTATGGGAAATCGTCACTGATATGCATGTGTAGAAGACGCATGTGGATTTACATCTGCCCATTGGTGGGAATTGTGGGTGTTAAATGTACCGTCACGTGTAAATGTACATTCATCTGTAAAAAGCACAGTTGCACCAAAATCGGGATTTAGGGTGTTCTTCTGCAGATACCAGCGAGCAAAATCCATTCGACGAGGAAAATCCCTTTGAGTCAGTTCCTGGATTCGTTGGACATGAAAAGGATGCATACTTTCATCCCTTAGTACTCGCCATGTCGTGGAGGGTGATACTTCAATTTGACTAGCCACTGCTCGCGTGCTTGTATTTGGATGATCAGCCACCATATCCAGAATTTTTTCTTTCACAGCTACCGTTCTGTTAGACTTCGCACGGCCTGCATTTGAACGTGCACCAAAAAAGGATCCTGTCTCACACAACTGTCTGTGCAAGCGCACAAATGTTTTATCATTGGGCAACCGCCTGTTGGGAAACTTTTTTCCGTACAATCATTGCGCCTCTGCGCTATTCCCATTTGCAGTTCCGTAGACGAAGTGCATATCAGCCTTTTCTTGATTAGTGAAGGGCAACATCTTTCGTTACGTTTGTACCGTGATTTACACTTGCACACTCGGGTCAGTGGCTTTTATCTTAACAACAATTTGCATATGTATTCTTCTTCCCCATATCACAATTTCATATTCTTCTTCCAGAAACTTGCAGCTATAATGCTTGCATGGATAAAATTTGAAGATGCTCTAACACGTTTGCGTTTGAATTCAAATCATGCATTTCCTAATCAAAGTTGATTGTTTTTATGTTGTACTATCGCCTCTTAAAGTTTGCTTTATTGTTTTTTTATTTTGATCATTACATACGAGCATTTCAATTCCCCCCCCCCCTGAACGCGGTTAAATTTGCGCCACTTAACCACTCCCGATGGTTTCAATTTTGCGCTCAAAATTCAAGTTAAAATCTAAGCTTTTGTAAACATTTAACAAAATAAAAAAAATACTGGTAAAAGGTAGTTTTTCGGTACTTCAAAGTCTAGAGCGCCCTCTAACGTCATTTTTTGAACTTTGTCTTTAAAACTTTTTTAAAGAAAATACTAATTTAAAGAATGATTTTAGTGAAAACCACAAGTGAATCGATCCATTTTTCCGTTTTTTATCATCATTTTAAATTTAGGTACTTAAACGTTGATGGCGCCTTTCTCGTTCGGAAGACGTTTGGTACACTTGGTTTCCTATTTACTATTACTCGTCTTGATGTGTACTATCACCACTTAAAGTTACTCGCATCATTTATGAAATACCCTGTATATATATATGATCAAAATATCTCTACAAGAGAGTGAATTAGCATGATTAAAACTGAAATTTTTTTTGTAATTGCAAGGTAACCAGACAACAGAATTTAAAAGGAGATATGAAAAATTGAAATAACAGAGTTAAATATAAAAACATAAAAGAAAGGATGCTGCAGTATTATCAAACTTGCTGACTTGCATATATACATGCTTGCTGAAAATTGCATATACATATATATATGTCAGGTTTGAAAAGATTAACTTTAAAATTAAGGGAGTAATAAATAAAAATAGAGCGAACTCTTTATCATCGCGTAGGGATTTGTGGGTAAGTAAACCTATTTAAAGGTGGAGCGAGCACTGACGAAGGCGAACGCGTACTGGATAGAGGTAGCTGGTGAACTCCTAGTCGAAGTTCCGTCTATTGTTCTATAGTGTTGGCGCCAAAGGGCCGCGATGTTGGATATTTGATGATTCAAGCAGAATAAAGAAGCATTTTGTAGAGATGATGTCTCATCATTTAACCCGCTGTCCTGGGGCCTGTCATATATATATATATATGTGTGTGATGAATATCCAGCCCTTCAAGTGTCAGTTGGGTAAACTTCATACCAGGACAACTCAACCCACCTCCCGTATAAGAATTTTGACTAATACTTTCGCCGGACAAAAGGAGACTTCCCGTCCAGGTGTGCCATAGATTTTGGCAGTGATTCGAAACAGAAAGGTGAGTCTTTTCTTTGAGATTATACTCGGGGCAGCAATATTGATTATTATTATTGTTATGATTAATGTATGTAAAATTTTGGTAGTAAATAATTTACGTAATAAGTAAAGTTAGCAAACACTAGAAAGAGAGACTAGAAAGATTTTTAAAGTTTTGTATGATGTATAAATTTGCGATTTATTAGTATTGTTGTTTGTGAAATATAGTTAAGTATATAGTAGTTATACTTGTTTCGTTGGTACAGTTACTGTGCAGAGTACTGTTTTGTTTTAGGATTTTTGTGAATTATATTTAAGTCTAGGTCTAGTGTATTTCTAGTGTGCGTTGAGTTTTGTATAAATTTTGTGACAATTAAGCTTAGTTTTGGGTTTGTGTGTATTAGTACATCATGGCGTATCTTATGAGGCAAACAAAAGAAGTCCTGATAGAGATGGTGAAAGAATTGGGAGTCGAAGCCGATAATACCTTACCTAAGGTAGAAATTACGAAGAGAATATGTCAGAGTGAACAATATGTTGAGGAAACAGCTAAATGTCTGTTGGAGTGTATTTTGGATGAAAAACGTGAACGTGAAAAACTTGAACGTGAAAATAAGGAACGGGAACTTGAACGTGAAAATAAGGAACGGGAACTTGAACTGGATTTTGAGGAGAGGAAACTAGTTAGGGAATTTGAGTTGGAAAAAATTAGATTAACTAATAATACAGATACGATAAGTGTATCGTCTGCCGATCTTGAGGGGCAGGGAGGTAATAGACGGGTTAATTTAAGAGACTTAGTGCCTAAATTAGATATTAAAAATGCGGACATATATTTATTTTTCGAAATTTTTGAAAGGCAGGCGAAAAAGGAAAAAGTGGCTGAGGATAGATGGGTTTCCCAACTCATTCCGTTATTGCCGATGGAAATTGCGGAGATAGTGGTGAAAGAACCACCGGAGATAGGCGACGATTACCCTCACATAAAAAATCTGCTCTTAGCCCGGTTTCAACTCACGCCGGTGGCCCTTAGAGATAAATTTGAGTCGCATCAACGCAGACCAGGTGCGATGTGGGCTGATCTGGTGTTCGAGCTCAGGTCCTACCTAGACAATTGGCTAGTCGGGATGAGAGTGGACAGTTTCGACGCGTTGAAAGAGCTACTAGTGACAGAGCAAATAAAAAAAAGAGCACCAAGTGATTTATTTGACCATTTTCTAGATACGTGGGATAGCTTCAAAGAGGCTAAAAGTTTAGCACAGAAATTGGACCATTTTGAGGCGATTAAAAGAGTGCTTAAGAAGCCAGGTCTTGCGAAAACGTGGGAGCGTAGGACCTATGATAGACCATCGCTCGAAAGTAAAAATAAATTAGCTAATTTTAGTGGAAAGGGTAGAAATGTTGGATCCCTGAATAGGGATTCTATTAGGCATGAAGTAAGCCATGGGAGTTCTCAGATTAGGCGAGAGGGTCTCAGGGGATCGGAGAGTCAATTTGAAAAAAGGAAACCCATAATATGCTACTACTGTAATGAGGCAGGACACATAAAACCAGCTTGCCCCAGATTGAGGAAGAATAACTTTGAAACCGTAGCAAATTTAAATGTAAATACCGGGGATAAGGATCCATTTAAAAATTTTAAAGTAAATATGGAGATAAATGGCGTGGATCGGGTATGTTTAAGGGATTCAGGGTCAGCTATAGACGTCTGCGCCCGTAGCTGGATTAACGAAAATGACCTCCTAGGCGAATATGTTTGGGTAAAGAGCCGATTAGATGAAGTTTGCCACTGTTTGCCTCTGGCTAAAATTAAAATCACGACAAAGAGAGGAGAATTTTATACCAAGGCTGCTATAAAGCAGGATAAATGCGATTTCGATATGTACATATTGGGAAACCGGACGGCGGAGCTTATCGAAGCAAGCGATCAAGGCGTACAGTTGATTAACGCTGTGGTGACCAGGAGTAAAGGAATATGTCCGTCCCTTGAGAGGGGAAAGGAGACAAGTGACGGGGTTTTGAACGAGAACCGGGCGAAACTTGCGGAATTCGTTTCCCCGTCCGAAGGGGAAGAAAAAGACAGCCTTGAAATTCCTGCGTTTGAGGAAGGAGGTGAAATGAGTTTAGCAGAACTGAAAGGCTCCGAATTTATAGAGGAGCAAAGGAAATGCCTGGATCTCAAGCAATTATGGGATAAAGCCCAAACAGAGGGAGACACAGAGTTTAAAATTATCAGAGGGAGATTAGTTAGAGTCGCGAGAACAAGGCGAGGGGAAGAAATCAGACAACTGTGCGTGCCCCTAAAATATAGACTCAAAATTAACAAACTTAGCCATGACGAGATAGGGGGACATCTGGGGGTGACGAAAACCAAAGATAGGATTCTAAGGCACTTTTTTTGGCTTAATGTGTACAAGGATGTGGAGGAGTTCGTTAAAACTTGCGACTCGTGTCAACGGGTAGGAAAGCCTCAGGATCAGAAGGTGAAAGCACCTTTGAAGCTCGTGCCGATTATTTCAGAGGTATTCTCTAAAATCAACATAGATGCTGTGGGGCCCCTACCGATCTCAACCAACCAAAATATATACCTGATTACGGCAATTTGTGTTGCCTCGAAGTACCCTGAAGCTATACCGGTGGAAAGTATTACACCCCCCAACGTAATAAACGCCCTCTTGATTATCTTTTCTAGGATAGGATTTCCGCGCGAAATACAATCCGACTTGGGGACTTCTTTCACTAGTGAATTGACCACCACATTTTTCAATAGATTCGGTATAAAGGTAACGCGGTCCTCAGTCCACCACCCCCAGAGTAATGCAGTGGAAAGAGTGCATAGAACCATCAAGCGCATAATTAAGGCTTTGTGCGTGGAGTCGGGAGAAGATTGGGAGGGGGTCCTTCCTTCGGCATTATTTCCTCTGAGAACGGTCACTCACGAAAGTACCGGATTCAGTCCGACAGAGTTAGTGATGGGAAAGAATTTGAGAACTCCCCAAACATTAATTTATGAGCAATGGATGGAGGAAGAATGCACGAGCTAACCAGTTGTGGAATACATACTGCAATTAATTAATAGACTTAAGCGTTGCCAAGATATTGCGACAACTAGAATGAAGGAATGCCAGCATAAAAGGAAAACGTGGTATGATCGCCAGGCCGTGGAACGGAAATTTGGGAGAGGTGATCTCGTCATGGTACTAGCCACCTCTAAACGGAATAAACTCGATGTGAATTGGATAGGGCCGGCAGAGGTGATAAATAGGATATCGGAGACGAATTATGTAATTGATTTACCCGGGAAAAGGGATAGAAGTACCATCTATCATGTAAATTTACTAAAACCATATAATCGGAGGCCCGAGTTAGTAAATCTGGTCATAGAAGAAGGCTCAGACGAAATAGAGGGGGGCGCCGAAATTCCATATCCAGAAAAACAATGTACGACGTTTGACTACCAATAAATACTGGGGGAAAGCCAACTGCAGCTTAAACTATCCCCAGCTCAGATCAACGAATTAAAAAAGGTTATTACTAAAAATAACGACGTGTTTTCCCCAGACCCGGGGACAACCCATTTGATGGAAATGGATATCGAACTGACTTCCGACAAGCCCATTAAGACGAAACCTTATCGGATGTCCCCGAGGCAAATTAATATACTGCGAGAGGAAATTAAGCGTTTGTTAGAACTGGGTGTCATCGAGATAGGGCAATCCGATTTCACCTCGCCCCTTATTTTAGTAGAGAGCCCAAATAGAGACCCTCGACCGTGTGTCGATTATCGTCGTTTGAAAGAGGTGACTCGAGCTGAGTTTTTCCCCTTACCAAATATGGAGGAGATCGTAGAAAAGGTGAGCGCGGCTCCTTACGTAACCGTTATGGATCTGTCAAAAGGGTACTTTCAGATTCCCCTCACACCGAGAGCGCAGAAATACGCAGCTTTCGTTACACCATTTGGCACATATATCCCCAAGAAGATGATGTTTGGATTAGTATGTGCACCCTATTATTTTTGTAAATTAATGGCCCAGGTTTTGGAGAGTTTAGAGCAGTTTGCCTTACCTTACATAGACGATATAGCCATTTTTTCCCAAGATTGGAAGGATCACGTAAAACATATCGGCATGGTCTTGGGAAGATTGAGGAAGGCGGGACTAACAGTGAAACCTTCTAAATGTAAATTCGCATAAGAGGAAGTCTTATTCCTGGGTCATAAAATTGGTTCGGGAAGCAGGTCTCCAAGTGATCTTAAGGTCAAAGCCATAGCAGATTTCCCTCAACCCACCACGAAAACTTAGGTACGGTCTTTTCTCGGGCTGGTGGGGTACTATGCCCATTATATCCCAAATTACAGTGCTATAGCTGCGCCATTAACCGACGCTCTAAAAGGGAAGATTAAGAAAGAAAAGATCGCATGGGATGAGAAATGTGAGAAAGCTTTCGAGGAGCTAAAATCCAAACTCGTCTCCCAACCCATTTTGTTCGCTCCGGATTTTTCCAAAGATTTTATCCTGCAGACGGACGCGAGCGAGGTTGGGGAAGGAGTTGTTTTGTCGCAACGGATAGGTGAGGAGGAGCATCCCATTGTTTTCCTAAGCAAGAAATTTTCCAAAGCGGAGCGCAACAACAGCACTGTGGAAATGGAATTAGGTGCGATAATTTTTGGTTTAAAGCGGTTAAAGCATTATTTAGACGGACAAAAATTTGTTATAGAGACGGACCACAATCCCTTAAAATATCTAAACAAGCTGGGGAGCACCAACCCGAGGCTGCAAAGGTGGGCGTTGAGTCTACAGCCTTTTAGTTTCGAAATTAGACACAAACCCGGGAAGCTCCATGGAAATGCAGACGGCCTCAGTAGATTAGAATAATCAGTCATCGTAAATTTTCCTATTAAATTATTTTACTCTTTTATTGTATTTGTGTGTCTACATTGTTGTATTGTGTGTGATTGTGTGTATTTGGTGAAAAAAAAGTATGTGTTACTGAAATCCTTTGTGTCTCTCAGTAAAGTGTAAGCACATAGATGTCTAGTACAGTAGTTACGTGTGATTTAACGTATAGTGATAATAGTAAAATGTTAGGATTTAACTTATTCACTTAAAACTCAAATTTTTTTAAGAATAAGATGTAACATTAAGAAAGTATCCAAGATCAGAAATTAAAATTTTTATTGTAAAGTGTGTAAAATGTTATGGAATTTTGGATTTGCTTATTATCATATTTTTGAGTGTTTTTTTATTATTGGATTGCTGTCCTGGTTGATCTCATTGTTAAGACATTCTTTTTTTGAGTCAGTCATAAGAACGGATCCAACATTGGACCAGAGCATTCCAGTGAAATTGACGTTTTCAGGGGGAAGGAGTTGTGACGTCGTCACAATGGAGTAGTCACCCCTATTCATTAGAGGCTCCACAGCGGGAGAAATCGTGACTTTATTTGCATTGTGCTGTGCCGAACAGCTGGACCGTCGGCGACGGTGTGTCTGGAAGACACTATGGGCTAGGCATCGCTGCATTATTTTCTATTCATGGGCAGTGATTGTACGTCTTGAATGCTGGCGCCTCTGCAGGCGGCGGCGAGGTGTTTGAAGTGCCAGATGTCAGCCGGGCCCTTGTCGCCGGGAACCTTTGAGAGGGACCGGACTTTTGTCATATCTGCACGAATGGATGACGTGCAAGACCGTTGGTGCCAGGTGCAAAACCCTGTGGTCAGCCAATGGGGATTGATGAGGGGCGTGGAGTGAACCCGCCCCTAGAGTTTAAAAGAGTGGACTTCAGAAAGAGAGGGAAGACTCCTGAGAGACTCGTGATAGACTCCCACGAGAGATTCCCGGAATTGAACCCTGCGGACGAAGGAAGACTCCAGATAGACTCCTGAGAGATTCGTGATAGACTCCCACGAGAGATTCCCGGAATTGAACCCTGCAGACGAAGGAAGAGACTCCGGACAGACTCCTACGAGACATATCCAAGAGAGAGGCCTGCTGACGAAGGAAGACTCCTCGAAAGACTCCTAATAGACTACGACGAGAGATTCCCGGAACTGAACCCTGCGGACGGAGGAAGAAACTCCGGACAGACTCGAACTAGGCATTCTTTAATAATTAGCTTAGCGTACATTTTCAATGTTGTGCCAAGACGTTACAGTACTATGCCCCCTTAAATAAAACTCATTATGTGATGCAATTTTAACTTACCGCCTGGTGTTGGCAAACGGGCACGGATGTGCGAAAGCGCTGCTTTATTGTCGAGTGTTAGTGGGCCTCTGCCGAAAAAAAATTGCGTCAGCGTTTTATAAGTACGCTAGATGGCGTTGATGTGGAATGCTGTTTTGACTAAAATTGTCGTCCTCTGCAAAGTGATATGATCTAACCTTTTACAAAGGAAGATTCCATGGGATATCCTATAAAATCACCCTCCCCTGACAGAGCTGGTGTCTCAGCTCTTATAGAATGTTGAGAGCTAAATTACTTGCTAAAGAGAGAGCTAAATTACATCAGAAAAAAATCAGTGCTTATTCTTTGTTTCAATATACATGATTATTTATTTTACATTTATTAAAAATTCCGTTACAAATTAAATATTTTTCAAAGTAATTAACCATGTTTCCATTAACGAACAGTAAATGTTTGGTAACGTTTTAAAATATTTGAAGCTTCTATCGTAAAGAGATGCATCTTGAATATTAATTTTTTTTAATCATGGTATATATTTCTCGTCTTACGTTCAAAACAAGAACATAATTAAAAAATATTTCATTTAAAATTTAAGCATTATTGTCGATTTTCAAATAAAAATCAGATTTCATTCTAGAAATGTGGATGCAATAATTTATTACAAATTTTTAAATTATCATCAGTTCTATATTTAAAATTACTCAGATCTCAGACAATTAACATCAAAACTCGAGTCTAGGAATTTTAGACTTTCAAGTTTTGAATGATTATTGACCATCATGGACTTTGGAAGCAATATGGATGCTTGTTGCTTGCCATTTTGAATCAGGATCAAGTGACAAGGATGACACCCTTGAACTGCCACCCCATTCTCCAAACGCTCACACCACATAAATGCCACCCCCCTCCCCAGATATCACGTTCATCAGCCCCTTTACTCGGTGAGTCATTTGTGGCACAAAAACTCTAAGACAAGTTTCGACAGAGTACATTTCGATTAGGTTTTTGAAAGATTAATAAACAAAAATAGAAAATGAAAATAGATGATTATAAGAAATTTATAAATATGGCACTGAAAATTAATAATGATATATGCTACAAAATCATTTTAAACTTTTAACACATTGAATATTATTACGGGATAAATGCTTTTAATTTCTTAATCTTTCTTGAAATTTGGAAAATAAAAATTTTTAAATCTGCATTGAAAGCTCAAAGTGTTTCTTATTCTTAGTAAAGTTCACAAATAATTTTTTTTCCGATGGAGAATTTTATGTTCTGTTTAAATATATAAATTTAGAAGAACATATAATATGTGATTACTATACTTATTTTCATGTTATAAACATCAAGATATAACATTTTCTTTAAAAGAAGAATATTCATGTTAAAAATAAAATTATATTTCAAGAAATTTACTAATCTTGTCAAAAGTTAGCTAAATATTTTTGCATCAAAATTAGTTATCTGCAGTTCAATAATAAATTCATAAAAAAAAAATACGTAGCAACTAAATACTTTTCCGTTTGAAAACATAAAACCCAATAT
>BMAO01022199.1:0-27185 GCA_019973975.1 Trichonephila clavata | reverse complement strand
TATTTCATAAAATAAAGTGTCTTTAATGAGTATTTAAGCATGTATGCCATAATTTTCTTCTAAAGCAATGTATATAGAAAGCATACATGGGGCGTCATCTGCAGGCATTATATTAAAGCTTGCCAAACATGGTGTCAGTAAATTCTGGAACCAAAGATATATGTATTTTTCATAATTTTAAAAATTTCGAGACTATTTCTGACATTTGTACAGTTCATGGTGGATTTATTTGAGTAATTTATGTTCTCAGCAAAAGGGCTTAAGTTCAATATACGGACTTTTTTTTGGCAGTTTTTTTGGCGCTTTTTTCGAGCGATTCTGCGCCAGATTCTGTCTACCTTGATTCCCCCTGTTTTCCGGTTGGGTTCCGAGGGGTTTTCGTTTTATGGCGAATTTTCCAATCAGAGCAGTAATTTTTTTATGGGGGGGGAGGGGTATGGGACTCTCCCTAAGACATCCTTCTTTTCATCTTGGATTTTCAACTGTTCAGACACAGAAATTTCCGGATTTCCGGACAAGAATTCACTGCCTCCACTATTATTTCTTAATATTTATAAAGAATATTCATATATAAATATTTTAACTAACTTTTTTTATATATGAAAAATTTATTTTTATGAAAAATTTATTATATTTATTTAGTATTAAAATTAATTCATAATTATTAAAAATTATTTATTAATAATAATTATTTAATATTATTTATTATATTTATTAAAGTTAAAGTTCATTATTAGGTTGTATTTCAATTCTTTTATTATTATTAACTCATTTCTTATTCATATTATTTATTAATATTTCTTTTTAATTACTGAAAATTATTTAATTATTGCTTAGGTTGATTTAATTCTCTCATTATTAACAAAAATATTCTTTTATTATTATTGTGCCTTCATCCATATCATTTATTAATATTATTTAGTTTTTATTAACATTCATTTTTACTTATTGATAAATTATTCCAGTTATTGATTAGGCTGACTATCAATCTTACATTATTATTATTAATTTACAAATACGTTAATTTAAATTTTAAAAACCTTGTTATTTTATATACCTTTAAATATTGTAATAATTCCCTCTAACCATGGGAATTGCATTGTTTATCCCAAGTATAAGAAAGTTCTGTCAGAAACAGTTCCTGTTTCATTTTTCTAGCAAAAGAGCCACATTTGTGAAAAAAAAGGGAGTACTTAATCTTGATTTTGCTTATGAAATATGTAGGGATAAGAAACTATTTTTAGATTTTGCAAAACAAACTCATCTGATTAAATTAGAATTTTTTTATTCCAATTGCAACGTTCTGTTGAAGTTTGGGAAGAAAATTTCTATTTAAGATGGTTCATCATGGATTTGCAAAAATTCCAGGAATAACAAGGTATGTGGTTCAACTAAAGCCATGCATCACGGCTTGTAGTTCAACTAAAACCATACATTTTGGCTTGTGGTTCAGTTGCAGCAAACTAAAATTAAATGAGATTTTTCGTCTCACTTATCATTTGATGGGAACCAGAGCAAAATAAACCAAAGCTTATTTCTGTTTATCTTCTGGAACAGTTGCAGATCGGCGGGAATTTGTCATTGAAGTTTTTCTATATTATGTAAAAGTTGACAAATCGAATTCAGTGGGTATTTGGAAGTGTAGAACGAGGATCAGGTCAGCTATTTTTAGCAGCAGTACACAACACTGAAACTCTAGTCAACACTATAAAGGAATGGATAGAACCTAGAACCTGATTTTTCCAACAAATGAAAGACATTTGAAAATTTAGGACTAGAAGGGTTTGATCATTTGACGTTAAATCATAGCCTTTATTTTGTAAATCCAGTAACGAAATGCCACACAAATACCTTAGAAGGCACTTGGAAGCATGTTACAGATTCAATCCCTACCTGCAATAGAAAAATAGATTTAAAATTTCATTTGTTGCAGTATATATGTTTAGGAAACATACAAACAGAAGGGAGTGGATTGTTTCAATAAGTTTTTAGAAATTGTTAGGGACATCGACTGGGCTGAGAGCGGTTTAGGTCAAATTCTTTAAAAGGGGATTTTAATCAAGATTTTTTATCACCATGATTTTTTATTACATTCTATCTTGCTCTCAAGTGATGACTTTGGTCGTTATGTGACGTTGACGTTATTTCGACTTTGGTCGTCTTTGACGTTATTTCGTGGCGGCTAAGGGTTGGGGGTGCAACCCTGTGCTTCCCTTGGCGACTGCTGTCGCCGGAAGAAAAAATTTGGCGGATTTTTCAAAAAAGTTCGTTTATCGAACTTGTTCCTTCGACACACACAGTTGTTATAATGCCTCAAACATCAACATTTATATTCGGATGCCACATTTTTCAACTTATCCCTACATCTTTTTATTTATCGTGTTGTATTTCTTTCTGGATGTCATTTTGTCCATTTTTTGGGGGGCAATAATATTAGTTGGGAATATTTTCCAAACTTTTGAAAGGCAAAAGCTTCAAAATAATAACAATAATAAATACATAAATAAACAAATTTCTTAAATAGCTTGTTAATTTTTCTACATTAAAATCTGAGCATTAGTAATTTTTTTTCAGTCTCATTGAAACCTTTTGCTCGATTCAGGTGGTTTTTTCTCTTTGATCTTAGTGCCAAAATGGCGCCAAGGCGCGTTTTTCAAAGTTGAGTTTAGGCAAACTGGGGAAAAACATGGCATTTTTTCCGAAGGAGCAAAGATGGAAAGCTTTAGAACTTTAAGAAATAATTCGTGTAAATTTAACTTCTAAAAATAGTAGTACTTTTTAAAATTTCCTTAACGATTCCATGAAAATTTTAATTTTTGAAGCATAGGAAATGGAGAACATCCCCCCCCCCCCAAAAAAAGGAATCGAAGTTCGAAAGTGATATTTTAAAAATACATTAAGAACAAATTCAGTAAAATCTCGGCTTTAAAAAATAGGAAATTAAGGGCATTCTAATAAGTAAAAGATTGATATCCGAACGACAAAGATTTTAATTTCTTTGAAATTATTGAAAAATAGAAAATTAAGAACATTTTTAAAAAAAGGAATCAAAGTTCGAAGGAGAAAAATTGAAACTTTCAAAACTTTTTGAACAAATTCCTGTATGATTTAGTTTCTTAAAAAGATGTTAAACACATTTTAAAATTACTGAAACGACTTTTGCTAAGCCACGTAGACTTGACTCAAAAAGTCTGTTTACAGGCAATCATCTTACGTGTTTATGATATAACTAGCTGCATGGCCCGGCGTTACATGAGCTTTTTTCGAGTGCATAATTTTTGGTCAATGGTAATTTCCTCTTCCCCTCTCAATGTCATTCCTTCCTGGTTTGTGTGTGATTTTTATATTTCGTCATTAAAATTCCCTTTCGCGAAATTTCTTCCACGTTTTCGTCCCGTCAGACGGGTCTATTTCCCCTCCATTTAGCCCGGCGTTGCCCGAGCATTTTTCAACAGTATAACTTTATACCATAGGAAATTTCCCTTTTTACTCTCTATGCCAGCTCTTCTGGTTGAGTGTGTATGCTCGATGGAAAGAAATTCTATACTTATGTCAATAAAATGATCTTTTCCGAAATGTTTTCAATTTCTTTTATTTTACAGACAGGTTTCTTTTCCCTCCGTTGCTCGGGCTTATCATGTATAAACTCTTTTTCCCTCTTTCTTTCGTATGATAAGATGTTTCTTTAAATTTCTATTTTTGAATTGTTTTTTACAAAAGTAATCTAACTTTATCCACAAGAAAACAGACAATTAACGATTTTATTATTTAATAATTAATTTTGTAATGAATAATAAAAAACATAATTGATTTAATTTTTTTAAAAATATTAATTTATAACCATTTTTATTAAATAATGAATGAAAAAATTCTTATCATCAACTATTGAAACGACTGCTTATTTCTGGAATTTTGATTATTTGATCAAAAATATGTAACTATAAAAAAAGAAGTATTGGAGAGAAAACCTAAACATTTGTTTGCCTTCACTTTACAAGGAAAGATTCGAAATAAAAATAATAGTATCTGACAAAAACATTTAAGCATTTTCTTATGCTTTTAAAGTTTTTCACTAAATTGCTTTTATAAAAATAAAGAAAACTATCAGTTGTGATGTATCAGAAAATTGTCTTTCCGCGCATGCTCCGTAGGCCCTCAAAACTCGTGAATTCTGTCGCAAGTTTACCACAATTAATTTATAATGGTATTTGGCAATTTTTTTTTCGTTGCATTTTTATGGCTCCTTGAATAGAAAAGTGACTTTTTTAAAAAAAATATATATTATGTATAAAAAAACCTAAATAAATAAGTGAAATAAAAATTTTTAAAACTACAAAATTTTTTGTAATTTTGTTAAAGATGTTTAACAATATTCCATCTTATTTTAACTTGGTAGTGTTGAGAAAGGTATACGGGTACCAATCTACTTGAAAAATAGTCCGACATTTTTTTGGAATTTAAATCCAAGAAAATTCATAGAAATTTGAAAAAAATGTTATACGTAGTAGAGATTGGGATTTTAATAATACATTTCAAGTTTATCACATGTTAAAAGCATTTATTTTTTAAATAAAGCGAATTAATACAGTCAATGGAACAACGTTATGAAATTCCAGTTTGGCTGATATCCGATTTTCGACACCAACTTTGGCATTGGTATAACAATAACATTCTTATAACAATGCAGATAAATCAAAGTTGGCGACAAAAACCGGTTTTTCAACGTTTTTAATTTATATTATGATACTCCCATGTTGTGATTAAAAAATAATGAAGGTCTTGATGGTTACAGGAACAAATATAATAATCTTCGTTACGTTCTCCAACACAAGGAAACACAAAAACATGCACATCTGTTACAGACATAGCAGAAAAATCTTAAAGGTTAAAAGAGGGGAAAGGGCTTTCCCGGACTCCACGTGTACGCGACATTACTCGGGGACGTTCCTGGGTAGAAGAGAGGAAAAGCGTTCCCTTCTCAAAAACAACAAGTAGCGTCACCTGGCTGTTACTAATTGTCTAGGGAAGACAGAGTTTTTAAATGCAGTTGCTACATTCTCCCCCTATACCGCCAAAGACCTTCTCGGCGAGGTGGTGTACTAGCAGACAATATGGCATTCTCTCCGGCAGTTCCTCTAGGAATCAATGGCTGTTTGCGAGGCCTTACTCTTCTTCTGAGAGGTACTACAGGAGACTGGGTCTCTGTGACATTCAGAAAAGCTTTTGTAGCTGATGCATGGCAGAAACCTAATGGTTCGTCAGGTTTGTCACACCTGGCTACAACAAAGGTAGAGGGAGATCTCTGGCCCGTCTTTCCTAGGCATCAGTTTTGCAATCCTGTTTTGATTCGCTTTACTTAATGGGTGAAATTTTACCCATTTATAGTCAGGACTTGGTCTATGTGATTTGTCTGCAAATGTTTTTGACGACCTTAACGCTTCTCAATGTTTTCATTAATTTGTGGAATACGTCCTTCAAAGCACTTTAAATAGGGTGTTAATTCAGGTACAAAATTATCGTTATGGAGGACAGACAGTAGATCAGTAACTTGGTCCAAAGTTCGTAATTCTCAGGCGAAGGTTAGGTGTGCTACCGTGTGATCTGTGAACTCACATTTTGCAATATTCAATGCAAACCTATTAGCTGGTAGCTTTTCAATCCATAATATATGGTTGTGACTTACCATCATTGCCAAGTGAGGTTTTCAATCCCTATTTTTTCTTTCGACTGGATTTGCTGTGGATGATATACAGGAACGAGACTTTGATTGATATCCAAAACATAACATAACTGTTGCATTACCGCGCTCACAAATTGAGACCCGTTGTCACATATTAGTCAACGGGACATTCCGTACCTTACGAAAACTTCATTTAGAAGTGTTATGGCACATTCTTTAGCAGTGTAGCTTGCTTTAATGGGAATAACTCTACCCATTTTGTTGTGTAATCCTCCACTATGAATATCCACTTCATACCTTCTCTCGTTTCTGGTAAAGGACCAAAAAGATCAACAGCTATGCTCTCAAATCGTTGAGCTGGAACAGGGGTCTGCAGAAGACCAGCAAGTTTCTGATTTGTAGCTTTATATCTAATGCGCTCTGAACAGCTCTTCACATCATCGGTAATAAATTTTCTTATATCAGTCCAGTAATATTTTGAGGAAACTCTAGAAAAAGTACCATCAGCTCCGTAATGTCCAGTGGTGGGAGCATCACATGATGCAATTTTAATATATTCTCCCTCTCTTTCTCTAATGAATAGGGACAATTAGTTGAGCTTCATCGACTTCAGCTTGAGGTGAGTACCGGTACAGTACTCCCTGATTCATTACGTACTCTCTCCCAGTCCAATTGGCAAAGTCAACTCCATTGTTGGGGTTTCGAAGCAATCAATTATCTTTTTTAACTCAGGATCTTTCAATTGTTCTGTTCTTAGTTCATTAGCAGTTCTTGTCGGGAAATCAAAAATTATAGTTTTTAACTCACAAATTTCTTCGTCTTTAGACGCTGGCCTAGAAAGCATATCTGTAATAACATTACATTTTCCTGGAAAATAATCAATATTTAGATTGTAAGATTGTATTTGAAGTGCCTATCGGGCTAATCTTCCGGTTGGTGATGTTAACCACTTTAATGGTTGGTAGACGTATGCCACTGTAATTTCTGCACCTTCAATAAACCCACTAAATTTGTTTAATGCCCAGACTACAGCCGAGGATTCTCGTTATATTGTGGAGTAATTCCTCTCAGCAGAGAAGAGCAATAGTAATTCTTCTCAGCAGAGAAGAGTCTACTGGTATATTCTTTGGCTGTTCATCGGTAGGGGGCTTTCTCCTAGTAGCAGAACGGCGTAACTGCTTGCATCCGTTCGGATTGATAAAAGGCTTTTTAGGATCAATTTGTTTCAGTATGGACGGGTTTATTAAACATTGCTTGAGGGTCTGGAAATCTTGTTGCTCATTTTCACTCCATTTACAAGCAGTACTTTTTTGTCAAGTTGCTATGGGGTCTAGAAATATCTGAAAAATTCGGAATAAATTTTCTATATTATGAGCAAATCTGTAAAAAGGACTTTAGCTGATTTAGATTTTTCGGAGAAGTGATGTTTTGTATCGTTGCAGTTTTATCCTGATCCACCTCTATTCCCTTAAGAGTTATCCATAATCCAAGGAATTTTACACGAGAGCAGACAAACTTACATTTTTCTCTGTTAGCACATAATTTAATGTCAAAGACAAGTCTTCAATGTGTATTCAAACGCTTCAGACAACACTACGATTTGTCTAAATACACCAGAATATTTACATTTGGCATTCCATTGCGGGATTGGTCCATAAGACGCTGAAAGGTCGCTGGGGCATTGCGAAGTCCAAATGGCATTCTTTTGTACTTAAATGTACCAAAAGGACAGACGAGCGCAGTCTTGTCTTGGTCCACTGGGTTGACCTCTACCTGATGATAACCAGATTTTAAGTCAAGGTTAGACATAAAAGCAGTAGATTTTGCATCATGTATAAGAACATTCATAAGGGGCAGGAGATATTTGTCAGGTATAGTTATCTCATTTAACTTACGATAATCTATGCACAACCTAACAGTTCCATTAGACTTGGGCACTAAAGCCACTGGAGCTGCGTATGTGGACTCGCATTCTTCTATAATATTTTTAGCCAAAAGGTTATCAATTTCTTTCCTTAAGAGCTTTTTCCTGTTTAGAGATAGTCTATAAGGTGCAGTCAAAACTGGTGGGTTGTCACCTGTGTATATAAAATGTTTTACGAAGGGAGTTGGCTCTTCCCCTGGTCTCAAAACATCTTTACTTTCACTAAGCAGGACCATCAAATCATTTATTTCTTCTACATTCAGGGCCAGTTTTACTTCTTCTCGCAAATAGACATAATCGATCTCAGTTTCCTCAACAGGGTTGCTTTGTAATGGAACATCACTGTGAATTGAATTTGTGGGACAAGCACTACTATTAACTTTGAGAGGACTATCGTCTACAGGCAAAGTAACATCTCTTGAGAAAAGTATCTTTAAGCTTGGTTTGCTACCAAAATACCAAAAATTATTACGCATGTCCATTACAATTCCTGATGTCCTTAAAAAGTCAACACTTAGAAGAATGCGGTTACCCTTTGCATGTGGCAAAAAAAAATTAAATCGGTTTGGAAAGTTCGTCTACCTATGGTGATTGGCACTGTAGCTTTTTGAACAAGGGATGTGGATTGTTGACCATCAGCTAAACACATAGCAAGATGAAATTCTGTGAATTTTTGTCCACGATTCCTTAAAAAGTTAAACATTAATTCTCCCCAGCTG
Organism: Trichonephila clavata; assembly: GCA_019973975.1. Taxonomy (NCBI): domain Eukaryota; kingdom Metazoa; phylum Arthropoda; class Arachnida; order Araneae; family Nephilidae; genus Trichonephila; species Trichonephila clavata. The sequence goes on along the minus strand of BMAO01022199.1, from coordinate 18,862 downwards.
ACTGGCTAACTCCTGTATCAGCACAAACTATTCCTGGAGCTTCAATGTCAACTAGAGCTGCTGGGGAGGTAAGACAAGTGAACATCTGTATGGCATTGGCAGAGGCACTCTGTATTTTTAAGGAACAATTTGGACATTTCGATTTAATAAATCCATGGTTACCACAACCATAACAAGAAATAGGTGGATGACAACCAGTGATGTATTTCGTGTTGGCATGTAGCTAGAGTTACCAAATGTACTGCTGTGATTACCCGAAACCTTCTTTTCAACTTTGAATAAATTAGATTTTCTAAGTTCCAGATTGCCTGCGTTTCTGGGAAACCGAGGTTTATTTAGCTCTTGTGGTTTTGGAAATTTTGTTAATTTTTGAGAAAGAGGTTTAACATTTTCATATGAGTCCAGCTTTTAAGCTAACACGAGAGGATCATTAAGTTTTTCCCAAATGTTTAAGAAATGATTCTTATAATCGGGTGGACATTTTTTCTTAATATCATTTGTAATGATGAGATCTTCTTTCAACAAGTCAAACGAACTGACTTCTAATTCCTTTAGCCAACCTTCAAAGAAGGTTCTAAGCTCAAAAGAAATCTTTCCGCGTGGAATGATCCTATTTCTGACGTCTACTGAGGAGAACTCTGAATCGGCCAGCTGTCAGTTTGAACCTTTGTAATAAAATAGTGCGAATGTGGGCATAATTTCTAAATATTTCGTCTGGTTTTCTCGCAATTAGTCTGCCAATATCACTTGGAAGGACTCCAAGTAGTAGTTGTGATACCCAAAAATCTTTGGGTGCATTTAAAAGTTTCATCTGCCTTTGAAACATTGTTAAGAATAATGACATATCATCTGTATCAGTGATAAATGTGGTAATACTGATTTTAATTCGAGTCTCATGAGACTAGAATCCATTTGAGGGGAATTACATACGGAGAGTAGAGGATTTTGTGCTTGTAATTTAAGCTTTTCAAGCTCAAATGCTCTCTGCTCAGCCGGATACTTGTCTTCTCGTTCTATTTTCTTCATGGCTTCATCTTCAAGCGATTTACGGTGTTCAACAATGTTCTCCAGCATTTCCTTCACAAACTGCTCATCATCCTTAAAGAATGTATATGAAATGATTTTTTTTTTCGCGCAAATCGATGATTTTATCATTTGAAATTACATCATCTCATAGCTCAATTTCTAAATTAAAGAGATCTATTTTCTTGCTCTTGAGATAAAAACCATATTTATCTCTTAAAATAAAACTAAATTCAGATTTTTATGTATACTGAAAATTGTAAATTAAATTGGTTATCCTAATAAGCAATGATTACATATTGACCACTCATTAAACAACTACCTTCCCTGTAGGAAAAAACATAAATAAGAGAAAAATTTCAATAATCATTATCACACTATTATAATTTCATAATAATGGGAATAAACAAAACATATATACAAATATGTGAAAATCTATATAAATAAAGTTTCATAAATTTAACTGTATATCAAAATATAACATTAAGCATGAAACACAATAGCATATTGAAAAAGCTATAATTACATGTTTGTTATGCTAAATATATATATATATGTATATATATTAAGTACAAAACATTTAAAGGCTAAATGTACCACACTGTGTAACTCTTAATTAGAAATATAAAATTCTCGAAATATCTAATGTGTACACTTTAAATAATGACACTTGTAAATAATTAATTGATTGTGAAAATCCTTAATGATCATTCAATTATATCCAAAACATACTATAATACCTTCAAACACTTAAATATGCTTATTTAAACATGTATAACTAATATAATTTTTAGTAACCTTTTGAAAACATTAAATATAAAGAAAATAAAATTTGCGCTGAATAAATCGACTAACGATTTGTAATCTCAGAGAGCATAATCTTTAAAATCACCAATAGAACTTTTTGATGGTTATAAATGTATCAATTTATGAAAGAAAGAGTGAAAAGAGCTAGATTTGAAAACATTATATAAACCAAAGTTTGATAATTAAATGCGGTTTATCCTTCTGTTGATAGCAGAAATTACATTTTCTGTCTATATTTGAACTTTAAAAAAATTCAACAATCATTATAATAGTAACTAAGATTTTAATCATTTACTTAATATAGCAATTATTTAAAGCAAACTAGCCGTTACCCACCCGCCTATCTGGGTATTTCATGATGTTTTATAAATATATACTGTTTATATATATAGCAGTAAATAATTAAAAAGAAGACTAATATATATATATATATATATATATAAACAGTTTATATTTATAAAACATATATATATATATATATATATGTATTAGACGTGGCCGTTGAAATGTATTTCTTTTTATGATTACCATTTTTTACGATTTATGTTGCATAATCAATATTATCTAGGAGGCAGTCATGAGGTTATTCAAATCTGTTTAATTCCAAGTCTTGAAAACATAAAGAAAGACAAGGACGACATAAATACACAACACACACACAAACCAAACTGCAGCCGACTACATGTTGAAGCAGACAAATACAGAAGCGAAAAAGAGGGTTGGTCTTCAGGAATCTCGGTATTCATAGGCAGCTTAAATCACATGGTCTGAGTGGGTGGATAGGTGTAGTTTAAAATACTCTCGTTAGGCGGCTGGTTAACTTATTACTTAAACGTTGGTCCTGAAGGGATGGACCATAGGTAATTAAAAGTTATTAAGAATAATTAGTGGGGATTATTACATTTCCCCCCTCCGCAAGACGCGTGTGTGCACCAGGGCCCTTGACCCACACCCGTATCATACAGAGATATTAAGTACAAAATTAAAATTTTAAATTAACATTATTTTTTTAAAATTTCCCTTCACTTTAACATTAACATTAAAATATTCGAGAATTTGCCAAAATATAAATTTAAATTGTGTAAAGATTTTGAAACAACCATCCATCACCTTATTACTTTTGACTATGAAATCAAAAATATTAATTCCTAAGAAATACAGAAAATAATTTCTTAAAAATTTATCTGAAATTGTATATGAGAATACTGAGGGTGAAAAGAGGCTGATAAGAAACAAATTAGGATGACCCACGCCTTGTACAATTATTAAGACAAGTTTTACTTCTTATCGTGTATATGCTACACAATAACTCCAAAAACAAAAATTTCCTAAAACTGGAAATTGCAAGTCAACCAAAGAGATTTTTTTTTATTCATGACTTATTTTTATATATATTATACTTTTATTCTGACAAAGGGTACAAGTTTGGAGGCAATAGTATTTTGACAATCAAAGGTGCATTTCCTTTGAGGTACTCACTATGCACAATCCTTACAAACCCCTTCTTATTTATAATTTCTTCAAAATGTAAACATTTGCTCATTTATTTTTATTTGTTTATTAATATTTTCTCAGCCTAAGTGCTATTAAAACCATTATTATATCAAACACATTAAAAATTGTTCATTTCCATATCAAATCCATTGTATCATTCTAATAAAGTAAATCTTACATTAACCAAAAATTCTTAAAACCACATTATAAATATATCAAATAGTATCATCATAAAATTCCCAAAATAAAAATATCAAAACTTTGGTATTAATTCAGTAAAACACTTATAAACACTGTAAATTTATCAATTCTCATATTAAAGATCAAATTGAAATATAATCATTATGAAATATATGCATTTTATCTTCAAAACAAAATGTAGCATTAAGTAAATTTAATCCGAAACTTTAAAAGGTAAAGCCGAGATCCCTGGAAACGTTTTTAAAACGGTAAGTTTATAATAACATTCACAATAATATAATCGTGGAGTTGACTGCCCAATCAATTAATTTAAATACAATCGAAAAATAAAAATAATTTGTTACACATATATTGAAAAAGCATTAGAATAAACCATAATAACAGTACAATGGTGGTAGGGACCGAATAATAATAAAAATAAATAACCGACGGGGGTAAGACACACAAGATTGAAAGAAATACTGGGGTAGAACCAGAAACATAAAAGAAAAATTGCTGGGGTATAACCAGGCTTATAAAAAATGCTGGGGAAAAACCAGGCTTTAAAAAAAATGCTGGGGTAAAACCAGGCTTTGAATAAAAAAAAGTTATATTGGTACCACTACCCCATACTACACCATTTCATATGAGAAAACTTTAAAACATAAATTTCTTCAAAATATCTAAACCATAAATTAAAATCATCGTAAGATTTCGGATCAAAATAGAGAGTTAGACATAACACTTTAAATTTGCTTTCAAATTATCAATAGGCATATTAATTATAATATTGTTCTTAAACATTTTAAGATAAATTATTAAAAACCAGTAAGGAAAATATACAATCAATTTAGAGTTAATAGCAAATAATTAAAATGACAAGAGTAAAAAAGAAAAACTTATCAATCATGAAAAATCGCTGAGTTGCACTCTTTCACATTACTTTCAGTTTTTCACCAAAACACAAATCTCGCGCACTTCAAGGTTACAAAGATTCTTTTTAAACATATATTTGATGATATAAAAATTTTATTTTACTGCTGGTGTTGCACCTTCTCACAAATTTTCGATTTACCTAAAACATATCTCGTGAACTCATTAAATTTTGTAGGAAGACTTATTTTCATTATAAAATGCGCACAAATGAACAGACATTTTCTTTCCAAAGATTTTCAATTGAAACACTTTATTCTTTTTCTTTCTGGTGCATATTATTGCAGATTAGGAAGATTAAAATTTTCACAAAAACAAATCGGAAATATTTTCTGTACAACGGAGCAGGAAAAGGGGAATCCCCGCATGTTGAACGTTAATTCTTTGTTCTTCCAGTAAGCCTGTCAGGGCGTGGCAAGTGGTAACGAAGATCCTTTTAATTTCTTTCCCACGCAACTAACGATCCTGTCGACTCGTGTATTAGACGTGGCCGTTGAAATGTATTTTTTTCTATGATTACTATTTTTTACGATTTATGTTGCATAATCAATATTATCCAGGAAGCAGTCATGGGGTTATTCAAATCTGTTTAATTCCACATCTTGAACACATAAAGAAAGACAAGGTTTACACAAACCAAACTGCAGCCGGTTAATGTTGAAGCAGACAAATACAGAAGCGAAAAAGAGGGTTGGTCTCCAGGAATCTCGGTTTTTATAGGCAGCTTAAATCACATGATCTGAGTGGGTGGATAGGTGTTGTTTAAAATACTCTCGTTAGGCGGCTGGTTAACTTATTACTTAAACGTTGGTTCTGAAGGGATGGGCCATAGGTAATTAAAAATTATTAAGCATAATTAAAGGGGATTATTACACACACACGCATACATATATATATATAGTATTAATATCGAAGTTCTAGCATTAAGATTTCTATTGTATTGAAAAATATAATTATGCCTGTAACTGTCGCCTCTTAATAAAAAAAAGGGGAAGAACTCATCTAATTGATATTTTCTAAAAATGTCTAAAATTGAGTATAGAATGATGTTTGCACTTTCGTAACCCTATAACCAAGTGGATTCCCGCAAAACCAATTTTCGGTGGATCTCTACTCTGTAAAATGAACATGCAAGCCAAATTTCAAGTCTAAATCTAACAGGGGAAAAAACAAAATTTTTACTATTAATACCCCCATGATTCAGTTGAGAGTAGTTTTCCAAAATAACCGTTCTTGGCGGATTTCAATTCAACAAAAGAAAAACGCAAACCAAATTTCATTATTATAGTCCTTGTAGTTCGAGAAAAGGAAATTTTTTTGCCAGTACGCCCCAGTAAACCCGTGCTTTCCCCAGGAGTTGATTTCCGTAAAATACATTCTTAGTGGATCACTATCTTACAAAAGAAACATGCTTAACAAATTTCAAGTATGTGGGTCTAACAATTCAAAAACAGGAATTTTGTTCTGTAACTCCTCTTGACCCCTGGCAACCTTCCTTGGGGTTCGATTTTCATTTTATTCTTTGTTAGAGGAACTCTATTCCGTGAAAGAAACATGCCTACCAATTTTCAAGCAGGTAGATCTAATAGTTTAAAAACGGAAATATTTGTCGATTACACCCCTTAATCTCCCGAAATGAAACTTGGTCGATTTTCGCGAAACCCATTCTGTAGCAGTTTTCTGCTCTTTGAAAGGAATCTGCTTACCAAATTAAAAGACTGTGTGTCTAATAAACTACAAATGGAAAACAAATTATCTATAACGCCCTTTGAGCCCCCAAAACGCCACCTGGGGTCGATTTTTATAGAACACATTATATAGCGGATTTCTACTCCATGAAAGGACTCTGCTTATCATATTTCAAGACTGTACTTCCAGTAGTTTAAAAATGTAAATAATTATCTATAACGCTCCTTAAGTCCCGCAACGCCACTTGGGGGTCGATTTTCACGAAACCCATTTTGTAGCGTATATTTACGCTATGAAAGAAACATGCCTACCAATTTTCAAGCAGGTAGGTCAAGTAGTTTGAAGACGGAAAAATTTATCTACTATGCCCCTTAATCCCCCTCAACGCAACTTGTGGGGCTATTTTCACAAAACCCATCCTGTAGCCTATCTTAACTCTATGAATGGAGTCTATTTATCAAATTTAAAGACTGTACATCTAATAGCTTAAAAATTGGAACGACGGCACAACGACGTTTTATTCCCCTTTTGCATTTTGAACATTAGTTGAAAATTGAGCAATATAACTCAACTGCCATGCTTGTCTTGATAAAGCTTTGTCAATATTTTGTTGAAAGGCGAAAGTCATAGGCTTGTGGTCCGTATAAATGATGAAGGATCTGCCTTCTAATATGTGCCTAAAATGTTTTACTGTCGTGTAGATAGACAAGAGATCCCTATCGTATGCGCTGTATATTCTCTTAGTATCCGTCAAGGAACGTGAAAAGAAGCTTAACGGAAGTATCGTTCCTTGTTCAATTTGATGAATGACAGTGCCAATGGCTGCATCAGTGGCATCACATGTTAGACATAATAGCTTGATTCGAGGGAGGAACCAGCATTGTGGCATGACATAAGGCGTCTTTAAGTTCTTTGAATGCCTTGCGAGACTCTTCAGTCCCTGTCTGTGGTATTTTGCTGCTTATGCTTTCCCCTTTACTAATGCCGTGAGAGGTTGCTGTAGCGTGGCGCAATTTGAGATAAAACGGTGATAAAAATTAACCATTCCCAGAAATTTGCGCAGTTTAGTGTTTGATGTGGGTTCAGGTATACACTGTACCGCGTCAACCTTCGATGGAAGAGGGCGAATTCTTGTGGTTGAAATCTCATAACCCAAATATTTAACTTTTGAGGTACCAGACACACTTTTAGAGACATTTATACACACAAACTGTAGTCATTTAATCTTTCAAATAATGTGAATAAATGTTAGTGATGTGATTCTTCGTTTGGAGAGCCAATCAGAATGTCATTTAAATAGCAGCATACAAAATCTAACCCAGACAACATCATATTCATGAATTTTTTAAAGGTATGGGCCGCGTTGCGTAAACGGAAATTCGAACAGCCCGAATGGAGTTGTTATAGCAATTGTAGGGATATCTGCTTCATGAACCAGAATATATTAGTGAGCTCCAATGAGGTCAATGGATGAAAAGGTCTTCTTTCCAAGCAGCACAGAACTCCGTGAGAAATGACAGTGGATGGCGATCTGGAATGATAATGTTGTTAAGGGCCCTGTAATCGCCACAGGCCTTCAGTCACCCGATTTCTTTAAGAACTGGTGCAAGTGGTTGACCTAACAACTTTTGGAAAGCTTACAATGACTTTGCTGTAACATGAAATCAAATTCCGCTTTTTCCACTTTCAACTTTTCTGACGAGAGTTTTCTGGCTCATGCGGTGATTGGAGCACCTTTAGTTTCAATAAAATATTCGATATTATGGCTTTGAATTTTATTATTGATGAGTGTTGGTCGAACAAGATCAGGGAATTGCTTAAGAATATCTTCATACTTTTTGAGTTTTATTGCATTTAATGTAGGTGGCTCGACATTACGGTAAAATTTACCAATAGAGGATAAGGAAGTGATTTTACCCATAACTTTGTGATTCTTGCTGTCCACCAAAAGGTTAAAATGGCTTAGAAAGTCCATACCTATTATAGCTTTGGTGACATCTGCAATCACGAAAGGTTAATTGAACGCTCTTCTAACTTAAGCAACTTTTGCCCATAAGTTTTAATATTGGTTCCATTCGCTGCGAAAAGCTCGATTTTAGCGACGGATCATTTTTCTTGCGGTGTAGGTGGAATCGCAGAAACTTCTGCGCAGGTATCGATTAAAAACTTGGTCTTTTTTCCTGAATATAAAGACGACACAGCTCCACCCATGGACTCCCTGTCATCTGCAAGAGCTGGGGGTCTAGTTTCCCTGTGTATGATTTGTGTTCTGAATAGGCCAATTACAGGGTTTAACGCACTTGTAAGCCCTCTCGCCAAATTTTGCACAGTAAAAACATACACCCTCATCATTACTGCTGCGTCTATTGATGGAATTGCTCAGCGATCTAATTCCGAGCCGCTGTTTGTTATGAACCCTCCTTCTACTTAATTTGTTAACTTGGAGAGAGAGAACTGTGCAATTTGTTCTTGCAGATTTACCAAAATTTTTTCGTTGTTAGGTTATTTAATTACATCAACATTTTGATATATCGAAGATTTTACTCTCATATTTTGTCTACCATATTTGCCAGTTTTGATAAATAATCACCACTTATTAATAAGATACTTGACATTTTAGTTGGTAGCCTTAAAAGCCACAGAGTTTTAAGAAAATATTTACTTACCAATAGCCAAATTCCTCATTTCACATAATAGCTGTGAAGGTTTTTTTATCTCCCAATTAAACATCGGTTAATGACTTTTTAGTCTTTTGAGTTTCAGTTTCAGAGAAGATGGAAAAATGGGCCTTTCTTTAATTATAGCATATTTACCATCTTCCGGTGGATTTGTTAAAATATCTGAAACTTGAGCTATATATATATATATATATATATATATATAATATATATATATATATATAGAATTTCAGCTTCTATTGAGCTGACAATGTAATCATATTTTGTTTCGTCTGCTGTTATTAAGGCGTTTACGAATTGGGTTTCTAATTGGAGGAACCATATTTTTGTATCTCGCTTCCAAAAGGGAGGTGGTTTAATGCTAACTCTTGCAACGACCGATGATGAATAATTTTCGTTTTCGCTTTTCATTTTCTTGATAAATACTTGAGTCAAGTAATCACCAATGAAGTGAGAATGAATTTATCGCTTACAATTATGGTTCTGCAGTGTTATTAATTGATTAAGGAAGGAACTTATCAGCGGGTTAAAATATACTCGGCGTTTATTTACTTTCTCTGTGAAAATCGAAACTTTTGCACTGTTGCAATTCTGAAAAGTATGATATTTACAGAGTTTTCAGTCGCCGAGTGGCCAACCAAAAGAAGATGCAGCCGCTACAGGCGGTAAGCAAAAGAAAACATAATCACATGTTAACTTCATCACGAGATCGTGACGTCACGTGAATTGAGCCTACAAATCGGAACCTACAAATATTATCGTAAAATCCGGCTTATAAAGCGCACTTTGAACACAAAGAATAAGGTAGAAACTTACAGGTGCGCGTTATACGCCGGGTATAAAAATAATAGCTTTAAAAATAAAAAAAAATATGAGCTCAGAAAAAATTAAACATTTGAATCCATCGAAATACTGTTTATTTAAAAGAATTCTTTATGAGCTTAAAGGGTTGTAGTTTGAGAAATATACTATTTTTTTCTAAAGCTTGGAATAATACCTGAATAAATGACTTAAAAACATAAGAACATCGCATGCTTGTATTTCAGATTTCTTTGTAAAAAAGGAAATGCGTGTTATGCGGCGAATATATAAAAAATTAAAAATTGTAGTTTGAAAGTATGGGTGCGCGTAATACGGCGGTTTGCGCTATACGCCTGGTTTTACGGTAATTTATGGTTTATAAATTGTTACATTATAATACATTTCGTTACAACATTTCTTTTTTGAACTTATAATTATAGAACGCGCATATGAAAATATCTACAAAATATACTAGCATGGATTTGGATCTTGGAGTTCTAGTTCTTTTTTGTCAAAGTACTTGGGATTTTTGTATTTTTCTGGATAACACTACTAAAATAACTATTAAATATTCAGAGAATTATATTTTCTGCTCCGTCTTTTACTTTTGTTCCCAGAATCCAAGAAATAAAAATTTATTAAACATATTACATATAGTTGTCTTATTTAGGAGGGGGTGATAATGAAAAGGCTACAAGTCGAATAAAGAAATATTTATAAACAACAGACAGAAAATACAAAAAGGAAATTAAAAGACATACGTGCCTGGTCCCCTTTCAGCATAATCACCAAGTCTATTTAGACATTTATCAGAACGCAGAACCATCTTGCTTAACTCGTTGAGGTAGAAATCAGGTATCGGCGGATGTTTTCACAGCCCTGCCTTGGAATATCGCAGGGCATCAGAAACGATATGCTGCACACTACGGCTCCCTTCACAACAAACGATTCCGAGTCTGTCGTGATCACTCCAATTCACAGCGATTCTGAATGAACCGAGATTCACCTTCACACCGCCAACCATTCTTCCTTCACGTGGCCGATCATTCTTCCATCAGTTGCTGTCGAACATGGATGTTGTGTGTGTGTGTGTGTGTGTGTTTTGATAAACGCTGTAATTTTTCGCAGGAGGCAACTGCACAAGCAAAAGAAAAATAGGTTATGGATCCACGAGATCAATAGAAAAAGACCAGATTTTGGTATTTTTCATCATCTACATCCAGACCTTAGGAAAGATGAAAGGAAATTCTACAGTTTTTTTCAGAATGAGTGAGGAATTGTTTTCCATTCTGTTGGATTTTCGATTTGCAAGAAATTTCGAAACAGGACACAAATTATAGAAAGTCTATAACAGCAGAAGAAAGACTTTCAATTTGTCTCAGATAAATATAAATTTTTTAGTAATCTTTTTTTTAATTTCCTTTCTAATGACTAATTACTTTTGTTTATATCAGAAGTTTAATGCTCCTATTAATTTCGCAACTGTATCCTTATTAATTTATTTTCAAAATATGAAATATATAAAAAATATAAGCATGGCTTTTATATTTCCTCTGTTAGTATCAAGTGTAATAAAAGTCTAACAGATTAAAAATATGTATTGTAATTATACGAAAAGCAATTACTTTAAAAAGGAGTTTCTCATTAATAGTAGCACACAACTAATTTTTTTTAAATTATAATCTTAGTAATATTTTTTTAATTATCTTATCTTATGACTAAATACTTTTAATAATTTCAGTAGAGGTTTAATGTTCTAAGATATCAAACTATAAATTTCATAACTGTATTCTTATCAATTTATTTTCAAAATGAAATAAATAAAACAATTATAAGCATGGCTTTTATATTTCCCCTGTTAGTATCAAGTATCATTATAGTCTGAAAAAAGCAAAATATAAATATGTATTTTAATTACATGAAAATAAAATTACTCTTAAAAATAATATATGCAATGTTTTGAAAAGGTATTTTCCATTAATTACAGCATATTTGTTACAGCTTAAATAAAACAATTATAAGCATGGCTTTTATATTTTCCCTGTTAGTATCAAGTGTCATTATAGTCTGAAAAAAGCAAAATATAAATATGTATTTTAATTATATGAAAATAAAATTACTCTTAAAAATAATATATGTAATGTTTTGAAAAGGTATTTTCCATTAATTACAGCATATAACTATTTTCTTTTAAAAAAAATAGTTTTGCTCTGGTTTTTTTAATGCATTAATTAAAAATTTTACTCCTCACATATTTGCCAATTACTTTTTTTGTTTTAACCAATATATAACAAAATTTGGAATCCAAAACTTTAAAAAAATATTAAGTTATCAATGGAATTGGTGTCATTGTATTTTTGCATTCTCATAAATATTTAATTTTTTTCTCTTCCACGATTAAACAATTCTAATGAAATTGATCTCTGAAGCTATTTCAAACATCCTTCAGAAAATTACACCTCCCCCACATTTCATTAAAATATTCTTAAGTGAAGAAAAAAGTTTTCAAACTGAATAAAATAATATATAGAAACCTAATGCTATAATCACTAATAAAATATAAAACAAAAATCCAAACACCATTTAATAAAATCCATCTTATTTTTCAACAACTCAAACATTTGAAACTTAAAATTGAAGTTCTCAGCTGGGGATAATGTTTTTAAGTAGGGAAGCATACTTAAGAGGAACATCCTATCTGGGTCAGTTTCATCGACCCTTGATGCATTTTTTTTCAGCTCCTCCAAGTACTCCCTATCGATATCATCCGGAGACTTTTCTGGAGTTTGCATTTTTCTTTTGAAACTCCTTTTCAATACTATCATCCAAGCATCCAGACTGAATACTACCATCCAGGCATCCAGACTGAATACTACCATCCAGGCATCCAGACTGAATACTACCATCCAGGCATCCAGACTGAATACTACCATCCAGGCATCCAGACTGAATACTACCATCCGGACTGCATGTAATTTCAGGAGTAATTTCTTCTGACATGTGTTCTGCATGATCTGCATAAAACAAAACTTCTTGTTGCTCAAATGCAACATTGCCAGAAGTACTCCTGGATTCCAAGCTTGGATCCAGAAATGACATTAGTTCAAAATATGGCCACGTAGATTTTGGCTTGGCCCCAGATCCAGAGGGTTTATGTTTTTCCCTCCTCTTTGCCCTCATATAATTTGAACGCAATTGATGCCACTTTTCCTTCAGTTGCTCTCCTGCAAAGAGAAAATGTATAATTAAAAATGTCATGTTAGTAAAAAAAAGATTAACAACTCTTAGTTTCTTTGATCATTAACACATGTAACAAAATAAAAATAATCTTTATAGAGTGATTATATGCTATTATTTGTTAATGTATGTTTTTCCTTTATTTACAGGTACCTCATCACAGGCCATTCTTTCACATCGTTAACCTTTTATTATAGTATGGGACTGTCGACTATCCATGAAATAGTCAAAGAAACAACACAAGCCTTATGGAATGCTCTACAACCACGCTATATGGCAGTTCCTAGTACAGATGAATGGACAAAAATAGCCCATGACTACAATGACAAATGGAACATGTCTAACTGCATTGGCAGCATAGATGGAAAACACTGTCGCATACAGCGTCCACCCAATGCTGGATCTCTTTTTTACAATTATAAAGATTTTCATTCAATTGTGTTGCTTGCTGTTGCTGAAGCTAATGCGTGCTTCACCATGATAGAAGTGGGTGCTTATGAGAAGGAAAACGATAATTCCATATTCACCCAATCTGAAATGGGAAAAGCATACAATGCACGGCAACTGAATGTACCACGAGGGGAATCTTCATTGCCTGGTTCTGCACATAGAACAGAAATGTATGTAGTAGGCGATGGAGCATTTCCCCTTCAAAAGAATTTAATGCGACCGTTTCCCAGAAGAAACTTAGATTTTGGCAAGCGGAATTTCAATTTTAGGCTCTCTCGCGCTCGAAAGTCAGTCGAGTGTGCCTTTGGGGTCCTGGCCAAAAAATTTGAAGTTTTACAATCCTGTATAAAAACAGATATCAGCCAAACAGATACAACTTAAAATGTATCTGCGCATTGCACAATTTTATAAAGAAACAGCAAAGCCAGAGGGATGCTGTTTTAGAACAAGAATTGTTCCCTTGGTAGGGAAACATTAGCCAGTCCCTCCCATTTACCTCTCAGAGATGAGGAACAAACGAGGCAATGAATGTCAGAAATATTCTGAAAGACTACTTTTTGGCCCCTGATGGGTTTTTAACTTGGCAAAACCAAACGTAAATTTCAGTAAAGGATTCTTACATATTATTTGTATTGTGTCTAATTTTTATTCAAACAAAGTGTTATTTCTTTTTGTTTTGAAAAACGTATCATACAGTTGTTTTCAATTTTTTCATACCATTCTAGTTTTAATAAAAAGGTACCGGTTTTTGTTTTTTTTTTTGGTAACTAAAAATTTTGCCTTTTTATTTTGATAAACAAATTTTTAATTTTCCTAAAAAATGTGAATAAATTATAGAATTTTGTTTAATAACGTAGTTTCTTAAATTATTTGTATACATACAGTTGATAATACGAAGTTGCAGGAACCAATGAAAAACTTCGAATTATTAAGAGGGTAGGGAAAAACTCCCAAAATACACAAAGGGAAATTTTTTTCTAACATTTAAAGTATTTTTAAAAAGTGCATATAAAAAGTATACAGAGTATAAATATTCAAAAGTTTAAAGTCCCGTATTAAAAGTATTAAATATATATATTTTAAACATTATGTATGTATTAAAAACAACTACTAAAAGAATACATACTGTATTTAATTAATTTTTTTGACGAAAAGATCTGTTATCTTTTTAGTTTTATGGCATTCAATCTAACTTTGTCAATAGATTTTTCTAGAATAAATGAAGCTTGAAAAATGTCTGCATCAACATAATTATCACGATAAAAGTTGCATAGTTTGTTTAGTTGCACTTTAACTTCTGTCAGAGTTATCGGAGTCAACTCTGATGGTGATTAAAGGGGCTATGTTACAGGGAAGACCATACAACACAAAACATGTAAGCACCAGCCTGTTTACTACACTACTCAAGATAACACTGAGTGTTTGAATTTCGAGTTTTATTAGATCTCTTCGAGTTATCGCGTGTTGTGTTCTGGCCGGCCACAGATTTTACTTCGAAATATTGAGTATACCAAAACGTATTATTTTTGTTCGAAATATCAAGAGTTTTTGTAGGGGCTGAGCTTATGCAACAAATTAGCAAAAGTTGACTGCATATTGATTCACATAAAATTTTAATAATGGTTTTGAGCTTCAGAACATTCATTTTTGTTTTACATTAAAAATACATAAAATAATGCTTAAGATTAAAACATACAATGCTCTTTTGACTTTAAATCTTATAATTGTAGTTTTTTTCATATTTTAATACATGTTTACAGCAAAAAAGATATGAAAATATGCAAGGAATAAAATAAGCTGTTTCACAATACAATTAAATGCTTAAAAAAATAATTAAATTGGAAATATTTAAAGCTGTTTTAGTTTTGAAGACTTAAAACTGTAATTTGATATTTTTCACATTTTCATATGTACCTACAGCCGAAAAAACATCAAAAAATTTTAAAAATTTGATCTAATTTTGTAAAATAATGCATGTAATTTCGTACAAATTTTCGTGATATTGTTTTGATAGTTTTAAAGTATATTGTGCCAAATGACACCAAAACACATTTTTCGAGTATCAACTGTTTTGAGAAAAACGTGGGATTATTTTCGTAGTTAGGCATGGGTATATTTTTAGACATATCTGCAAAAACAGTAGATTTTTTCACCAAGTTTGTAAGATTTGAGTTAAGTTTAAACATAAATATACACATTTGTAACAACAGAACATCTATTTTTTTTTAATAAAAATGTAAATTAAAAAACGATGAAAAAATATAAACTTACCCGGCATGCTTAGTTCCTCTCCAATTTTCCACCACACATTTACAATAAAATTACGATTGCTGTGATTTCTGTCACTAGCATCATAAATTGCGCCTTGTTTTCTCGCACTTTGTTTATAAGCAATTCTACATTCATCATGTGCGATTCCTGTTCCATCATGGTAAAAAATTTTGACCTGCCGAATCCCGCGTGAAGGAGAATGAAGACAGATTGAACACCGGTTTCGGCCGTTGTGAAGGCGGGAAGCGAATCTTGGCTTATTTGTGCGAAAAATTACGAAGCCGAATCCTAGTCGACCAGACAAGTTTGATGGGGAATGACTCGCGCGGAATCGTTTGGTGTGAAGGGAGCCTACTATAACTCTCAGTCCCGCTTTGACAAGATTTTACTCAGAATTATCCGTCGATCATTTTGAATCATTTCTTCAATTTTTGCCGTGAAGAACTCGGCCGGCCGCTCCCTGCCATATTGCGTTTTTCGACATTCTGTCTGCCTGATTGAAAAGAGTGAGACCATTTTGTTACATGTTGTCTGCTCATTGCTTCTTCAACATAAACGTTTATGATTTAACTGTGAATGTTAGATGTGGACACATTCTTTGTCCATATAAATCGAATCATGGCTCGCACTTCCAAACGAGACCAATTTCCCAAGCGTCTTGCCATTTCATTCGTCCTGAACCGTCTGGAAACTTTCACTACCTACCCTCAAACCAGTTCTATGACAAGTAGCACCATTTGTCTCCACCCTGGGAAACAAAATTTCTCCACAATTTGTAGTTTTCAAATGCTGCGGCTTGTAACATTTTTTTAAGTGTAACATCTTTACTCTCGGTTGCTGAATATTTGTTTGAGTGATTGCGTGAAAAGGGACGGAAATGCGTAACAGGAAGTCGGGAAAGCGTGCGCTGTTTGATTTGACTAATCAGCGCGCTTGGTGGTGTCTCTTCGCTACCCTCGTCTCGGGGTCCAACTCTAGTAGCAATTAAACCGCCAGCCTTCCGCACATACCAGCAAGTCTTATTAGACTGCATCCAGAATAAACTTGCAATTCTTACACTCAAATGTCAAAGTCTCAGGGCTCTTTGTGTTTGAAAATGGACAAACAGTCATTTTGGCAGTTGTATACATTTCTCCGAATCAAACAATTAAAAAAATTAAAGATTTCCTGCATATTGTACTTTTACCATATACCGAAGGTGGTTCCGCTCTTTTTAAAAAAAACCATCACTCGCTTCCCATGATTTTGGGTGGTGATTTTAACGTTAACTTCAGTTTGCCAGAAGCTGAGCCGCTCATAGCTTTTCTGAAAGATGAACTCAAGCTCGAAATGAACACAAATCGAAATGTTTCGACAACTATCAGTGGTATTGTTATTGACGCTGTTTTTCAAAGATTTTTAAATACTTTGAAATCCCAAGTTTATGTGTCCTATTTTAGTTTTCATAAATCTATTGTTTCCGCTCTTCCCCAAATTGAACAAGAATAAATATTTTTGATAAAAAATTGTAGTACTCCTTGTGTAAATTAAATAAAATTTTCCCTAAAGATATTGTGGTAAACCCGACCATGGGTCCCTTACGGAATATGGCAACCCCTTAGAATAGTTTTGAGAATCTGGCCTGGCGGACGCAGAGCGATGTAAACACACGAAACCGATGTGTGGCGAGCACCGCAATAAATTAATATAGTATGAGAAATGTTGCCTCTTTTCACAATAGTGGTGACCCGGTATATTCAAGCAAAACCTTTACCTTGTGAAATAGTAGTTCACAAAATCGATGATAAAAAAAAACCCATCGTCATTCAACTAAATTTAGTATAAGGACTCAATTCCTTTGTCTATGGATCCGAGCATCCTTGGTTTCAATTTCGGGTGTGGCCCTCATCTTCAACTGCAAATGTATCACAGATAAGTGGATTTTTTTTTCTCTGTTTCATTTTTCTGTGCTTTTAATTTAACTTGAATTGTTTTATCAATTTAATATTTTATTTTATTTTTTTCATATTTAATGCTAAAATTACTTGATTGCATTTAATAATTTCGGATGAAATAAAATTCTTGTGATACAAGTTTTTAAAAAAAAATATATCATGTGTACTATCGATGAAAATGCCAAATTCTAATTAAATATAATATTACTGGTTATTATAGCGTTTTTATTATTGAATGCATGTCTATTTTATTGTTTATTTAGTAATTTTGTTCTAAAACCTTGCACAATGTCGGAAGTAAATGCTGTAAAAATACCAGTATATAATAGATCCGATCCCACCTTGTGGTTTGTTATGTGCGAGAGTACATTCGCTTTAGCAACCCCAAAACCAATAACTGAGTCTTTAACTAAGTACAATTACATTAGTAGCTCATCTCCCTCCCGACACCGCGTCTTTAGTTCGCGATGTCCTCATGCACCCAGATGCCACTGATCCCTACGCGCAAATAAAAAACGAACTCATAAATCGTTCAGGGGAATCGTCCCAGCAGGAGATTCGGAAACTTCTTTCGGGGGAAGAATTAGGCTCTCGAAAACCTTCCGAACTACTGCGTAACATGAAACGGCGCGCAGAATCTTTGAATGTTGATGATAAACTGATGACGGAGTTATTTCTGCAGCGTTTGCCGTCTTCGGTTCAAACAATTTTAGCTGCTGTTTCTGACCTTACGTTAGACAAAGCCGCCGACATTGCGGACAGAATTTTCGAAGTCTCGCCATCTCCTATTGAAACTTTTTCTGTTTCAAAAGAGCAATCATTAGAATCTAAACTGTTTCGTGAAATTGAAAAATTAAATCAAAGAATTGATCGTCTTTCAATCTCTCGTGGTCGCTCTCCATACCGTCGGAACAAAAATTCCCGTGAAAGAAGCATTTCGAATAAGCGTGATTTTTCGATTTGCTGGTTTCACAGGCGTTTCGGAAAAAAATGTAGAGATGAAAAATGCATTAAACCATGCACATGGCAGGGAAACGAAGCCAGCAAAGAATAATGGCGACTTATTCTTTGCCCAAGGAATCACGTCGCCTGTTCATTCGAGACCGGACAACAAATATCTCCTTTCTGGTCGACACCGGTTCTGACGTGTCTTTAATTCCTGCTAATGCCTATCAAAAAAGAAATGCTTCACAACAAACCCTTTTTGCCGCGAATTCATCCTCAATTAATGTATATGGGCAGAAAACATTAACCTTAAATTTTAATTTACGAAGAGATTTTATGTGGACTTTTCTGATTGCAGATGTAAGTACACCAATTCTTGGTGCAGATTTCCTCCATTATTTTGAATTGGTGCCAGACACA
>BMAO01022198.1:0-70684 GCA_019973975.1 Trichonephila clavata | reverse complement strand
CCCTAGGACTGCTTCAACCGATAATCATAAAGGCCAAAATGATGATTCAAAAAAATTTGGCTATTAAAAATTGACTGGGATCAAAACTTGCCTCGTCAAGAAATTGAAAACTTCCAAGAGATACGTGGCCGAGCTGCATCAATTGAAGGATTTGAAAATACCTCGGTGCATTTTACTGAAAGATTCTGTTGCAGTTCACCTTATTGGATTTGCAGATGCATCAGCCCAAGCTTATGGTGCATGCCTATACGTAAAATCTGAGAATGCCAATGAAACTCAGATAAGATTACTCTGCAGCAAAACTCGCGTCGCCCCACTCAAGACTTTGTCAATACCTAGGCTCGAACTGCTTGCTGCGACACTGTTGTCGAAATTGACCTCAAAGATTATTAAAATTATTGATTTAGAATTTGATGAAGTTCATCTTTTTTCGGACTCGAAAGTTGTTTTGGACTGGATCCAAATGCAACCACACCTTCTAAAAGTCTTTGTGGCAAACCGAGTTTCTTTAATTCAAGAATTGACTGAAACCTTTTCCTGGCACCATGTAAAAACCAAGGAGAACCCAGCTGATTTGATTTAAAGAGGTGCAACTAAGTTGCAGCTTCAAGACGAACTTTGGTGGACAGGTCCTTCCTTTTTGAAGGACAAAACTTTGAACTCAGACTCTGTCATTTCGCAGAAAGACGACAACTTTTTCGAAGAACTTAAAAACCCTAATATTGTATACTCATTCATCACTCATGCAGGTCCATCTGTATTCCTTGATAATTGTTTAAATATTACAAATAGTTTTACAAAACTTGTTCGGATTGTGAGTTATATTTTCAGGTTCTATTTCAATTGTAAGTATCCTGCTTCTAAACAGTCTGGTGTTT
Organism: Trichonephila clavata; assembly: GCA_019973975.1. Taxonomy (NCBI): domain Eukaryota; kingdom Metazoa; phylum Arthropoda; class Arachnida; order Araneae; family Nephilidae; genus Trichonephila; species Trichonephila clavata. Next base: position 69,806 of record BMAO01022198.1, on the reverse strand, counting down.
TCACAAATCAAGAACTGGAAAGAGTTACAGCTGCTTTAATTAAACCAGTACAAAAGGAGAGTTTTTTTGAAGAAATTAAATATTTGGCTGCAGGTAAGGAAAGTCCTACGACAAGCAAGTTAAAATTTTTAAATGTTTTCTTGGATGGAAAAGGTCTTCTCAGAGTTGGGGGAAGATTGGTAAATTCCAATATGTCATTTAGCTGTAAATTTCCAATTGTTCTTCCTCATGCTCATAAATTTTCCAAATTAATTATGTTGTACTATCACATAAAAAACTTGCATGTTGGCCCTCAGGCACTTTTATCCTTTGTTCAGCAGAAATTCTGGCTTCTAAATAGCAGATCTCTAGCTCGTAAAATTACTCACGAGTGTGTTACTTGCTTCAAAATTAAACCTAAACTTTGCGAGCAATTGTTGGGTTCACTTCCAAGTGAACGTGTAAACCAGGGTTTTGTCTTTAATTGCTGTGGGATCGACTTTCTAGGGCCCTTCTTTATTAAATATAAGAGGCAACGAAAGGGTGTTTATCATAAAATATATGTAACCATTTTTGTTTGTTTTGTTACCCGAGCCACTCATTTTGAAATTATTACGGATTTAACGACTGGCGCCTTTATAGCCACGTTAAAAAGGTTCTTTGCTCGACGTGGAATTAGCAAAACACTTTTCACAGACAATGCTAAAACGTTTGTTGGGGCTCAACGAGAGCTAAAAAGCTTGTACCAGATGGTATGTAACCCAAATAAAGAGTTGGCAACATATTATGCATCAGAGAATATTAATTGGAACTTTTCTCCTCCCAGAGCACCTAACTTTGGAGGGCTCTGTGAGGCGGGAGTCAAATCCTTTAAATATCATTTTAAAAGAGTTGTTGGAGATGCCAAGCTAACATTTGAGGAATTTAGTACTGTCATGAATCAAGTAGAGGCAATTTTTTAAACTCGCGCCCTATCTGTCCATTGTCTAATGACCCGGATGACTGTGAAGTCCTCACACCTGGTCATTTCTTAATTGGAAGACCTTTAAATGCTATTCCTGAGCCTAGTTTGATTGATTTAGAGATAAATAGATTGGATAAGTGGCAAAGGTTGACAAAAATGGTACAAATTATTTGGGTCAAATGGCATCGAGATTATCTTTCTAACCTACAGCAAAGAACAAAATGGTTAGTTAAACAAAACAATGTTAATGTAGGAACACTAGTGTTATTAAAAGAAGATAATATGCCTACGTGCAAATGGTGCTTAGGCAGAATCACGGAAGTCATACCTGGTTCAGATGGCCTGGTACGTGTAGTGAAAGTAAAAATAAAAGATAAAATTTTGAAAAGGTCTATCAATAGCATCGCAATTCTGCCTGTAGCAAATTTAATACCCTCTGTATAATTGTATATTTTTCTTGCTTATTATTTTTGATATTTGTTGTATTTGTATTTGTTATTTTGATATTTGTTCTATTTGTATTTGTTATTTTGATATTTGTAAATATTTTGAATTATTTAGCTTTGTATATTGTAAAAAATTGTGTTTATTGATAATTTGTAACAGTCCACTTCTATATTGATGTATGTTTGAAATTTGTTATTTCAACGTGGGGCGGGATGTTACGGACCATTGCGTCATCCCTTCTCACCCCACCCCTCTTGTACGGAGAAATGGAACAATCCCCCTTTTTTTGTACTTTGTTTTTTGTTTCTTCTCTCTGTGTGGTAGTTGTTCATTCGAGATTGAATAAAGGTGTCGCAATGCATTGGTAAAAATTCGTTGAATCGTTATTTCCTATTAAAAATAAATTTCTGAGCCGTCGACGTATGTGCAAAGTTTGTACAGTGATCTTAATTTTGGACATGAGTGTACAAATTTGAAAATTCTTTTACAAGCTGTTACTCAAATTTTTGACACCTTAGATGCTATTATTGAACCTGATATATGTTAACAAAAAGTATTTAAGGGTTAAATACATTGTTTCAAACAAAATATATGCTTTACATTCTAATCGTATGTGGCTGCAATAATATTTATGAAATAATATATGTTACTAATGTATTTATTATACATCTCATGCATGAATTGTATAGAACAAAATTATAACTCTGATATTAGTCTCTTAAAACAAAATTCATAAAAGCCAAAAATCATTTCAGATTACAAATGTTTTAAAGGGATTATCTTATTTTTTTGTACAAATCATTCCAAAATTTATGAAGTAAAATGATTTTCCCACACCTGCTTAAAATTACAAGCAGTTTCCATTCTTCATAACATATGATCCTGATTTAAATGAAAAGGGTAGCTGCCAATAGATAAATATCAAGGTGAGAGGATTATAAACAACCAATCAATCAGTTTTTTTTATCGTAAAACTCTCAAAATTGGAAATAAGTCGAGAAGTAGTTAATATAAAGTAGACAATTCGAATTAATCAATAATTTATTTATTTTATTACTTTTTTATAAATTATTTACAATCTATAATTTATTTGGAATTAAACATGATAAAAAAAAGTGATATAATTATTCAGGAAGGGTTAATTTTTTTAAACCTAACGATAAGTATGTGTTACTATAATCCTTTTAACAACGTTTATTGAAGGGTATTTGGAAATTAACCAATTTCTCGAAAATAAAAGCTATAATTTATTCATTTCAGATAGCTGCATACACATTCATTATTCCTAAGCCTTTCGATGTGTCTCTGAGGTCCGCTTTGGAATTGCTTTGTTTAATAAGGATATTTTGCCAAGAAAACTTCACTTTATTATTTTTGTAATCATATACGAATCTCAATTAAAATTACTTAAACTTAAATGAGCACGACACTCGAATATATCTTTAATAATTAAGAATGCGAAGAATATTGGAAATATCTAACAGTTTGACCGTGTTCTCGAATCAATGAATACATCTCCATTTAATGGGTTGATTTCACATCGCAAGTGGCAATAAAATTAGTTTCGAAGATTTTCAATTCATGTATACAATTTTACGAAATGTATGCGTCTCTAAACTATATCAACAAACTAGCAAATTGATTATCCCAGGATTTATAGATTTAAAAGTAATTTATTTCCTTGCGCTTATTCTAAAATTTTAATGATTTTGACTTAGTATAATAATCAAAGATCTGAAAGTGATCTAATGTGTTAAATGAGGTAGATTTACATTTCTCTGACAAGTAAATGTTACTCTTAAAATTCAGAAATTAGTAATGTTTACAAATTAACGTGTTTTGTGATTTTAATATCATCAAGTAATATTTTACAGCTAAGATAAACGTTCTTAATATTATTATAACTTGATATTCTTTTGTAGATGAGTTGCGATGAATTTTCCTTCCATGTTGTTAATAAATGTTCTTATACACACAAAGACCGTTAAATTTAAAGTAGAGTATTTGTAGGGCTCAAATGTAAGTAAGATAAAAGAATAAATCATATTTTAGAAATGATTATATTTAACCCCGAAACAAAATTTTATTCATTTGTTTTCTTTTAAAACTTGATAAATATAGCTTTGGGTTTTTTGAAATACATTTATATTCTATAAGCATGCATTTTAAATTTAAATATGATTGATGAAAATACTAAAAACCCCTCCATTTGTAATTCTTAGTTAATATTTGTTTAAGGTAGTATCCATATGTATCTATATAGGTAACTCCGTTATATATTATACATTATATATTTCATATATGTAAATGAATTTGTAGTGGTTTTTTTTAATATTTAAAAGAAGTAAGTGATACGTAAAGGCCTTTATTATAATTTAATAAAAACTAAACGAATAATTGTTCTCAAAATCATATAAGAAATAAGTTGCAGAATTAAAAGTTTCTAAGTAAGATGATCCCATTGTCATTACCTTCATTGATAACAATATCTTCAAATTGCAAAATAGTTACTGTATAAGATTGCTTTGTGAAGAAGAAGAAGAAAAAAAGATCCCGTATGGGGGGCTTAAGTGATTAGTAATTTTTTTTTATAAATTAGTTACATACATTACATACATGCTCCAAGTTTTGTGTCTGCCTATATTTTTGTTATAACTGAAACCATATAAAAAATTTGGTAAGAAAAAAAATGAATATATATTTTTTAAGGAATTTAAAATTAAAAAAAATTAATAGCAATTCAAAAATTTGAAGACGTTTCATGCGTTTTAATTCTTTTAAATTCGAAATTTCTACCTGATTTGGTTTTTTAAGCAATTCATTAAAAATTAACGCATACATTGTATTGTTTAATATAATAATTTACAAAATATGGGGAAATTCATATTTTTATATGAAATGTTCATTTAATTTTAATGACTTATACATAATAAACTTTAATTTCTTCTTACTACAATGCATCCTAGAAGTTAAGACTACACATTAGAAGAATACTTTTTGGAAAGTTTTGTTACAATCAGACAAACGGTTTGACGCAAGGAACATTTTGAATTTTGGTTTCGGGCAAAATAAAATATTTCACGCTTAAATTACAAAAATCCAAAACAGTTAAACATAAAAGCAAAAGTTTGCTAAGTCTGGTAAACAAAAATTAAAAAGAACCAGCATTATAGGATAGGCTAACATTTATACTTGCAGTACTTTGTTTCATTTCTCATCTTTAGCAGAATTGTTTTGAGAAATGCATCGTTTATCTTGTCTTTCAGCAATAGTCATAGAAAAACTGTCATTTAGGTATGAGTCCCTTTTCGAGTCGAAAACTTTCTTGTAACCCAAATTATTCTTTTCGATGGCATCTATCACTGCTATTTTCGGCCTCCTTTTGGAGACAAATACCTCTTTCCTGCATTTTAACCAAATGCAACGATGCGGACTTTCATTTAAATTTTGCGTCTTGTCTACTGCGCATCTTTCAAGAATGGAGTCTGAATCTAAACACTAATAAACATGAACAATTTTTTCTGTTACTTGTTGCGCACGCACGAACGAGAGAGAGAGAGAGAAGTAAGTTCTCATGGAACTATGTGACTATGGTATTTCACCTTTAGCTGTTGCTCTTTTATAGAACACTACGAGGTTTCCACTTCCGGACACTCATAATACGTAGGTTTTTCTTCAGTTGACGAGTAATGCATCAGGCTAGCATATATAGCAGTTTTCATTTTTTGGGTGCCTGAAAAATTATCTTTTACTGACTTTTTGTAATAGTTTTGCAACTTCATTAATGTTTTTTTATGTAAGCATTCCCTGCTTATGTCCACCAAAAGTCACCTTTTTCACCTCCCAATCTTTAATTTTTTTGCGTAATGATATGAGCACCTTCACGATAGGGTTTAGGCACTCTTTCTTTTAGATTTTTACACTCGAATCATATATTTTATTTTCTGACAAAATTGAAAGGTTTTTGAGTCACCCTCACTCAGTATGGAAATAAATTTAATTTGGCAATCACTAATTGACTGTATCCACATAATATCCGCATAATTATTAATGGCTCCAGAAATTCCATCAAAAATTTTGTCACACTCATCCGCATGTCCTTTTTGCCATATGTGAAACTCCGCACTATCAACTCCCATATCTCGACCAGTAACTACACAATTCTGACAACATTTTGCTAACACTTCAAAGTCAAAGGCTAGTCTACTAAGGACATCGATGATTATTCCTAATCCTAGGTTAGATGTATGCCCTAGCTTTTCCCACGTACCGTGACACGACACACTCGCACCAATGATTTCCTGAAATTTTAGAGAGGCATTTACTTTTATGTGGGCTTCTCTAGCTGCTTGACGTGACATTTTGTTTTTTTCATCTATTTGCTTTTTTACGTATAAGTTGTGCATGCATTTGGCAAATGTTTTTCTATCCATTGTTGGCATGTTAAGCACAAACGAAAAAGTTTCTAAAGCAGCATTTCCTCTGCCTACGGATAGGAAGGCGCTCACTAGCTTTTTGTTTATATCATGTGAGTTTTTGGCCTCCTCTTGGAATTTTCAATATACACTTCCATAGCTTTCATGACATGATTCTCAAATAAGTTCCGTATTTTTAGCCTTGGCATGGTAGCATGGGGCATTAACCTCATGGTTCTTTCTACAATAGTTCAGAAAACACAGCCGTGTGGGTAAAAATACCACTTGCTTCAGGTCTGGAAAATGTACTGGGTCAGATGATTCATTTCACTGCAATATCATAGTATCACTGGTTTTTTTCCTTCAAAATATCGGGAGATGTATGCCATAGCTTCTTAGTATTTTCAGACAGCATCTTTCTCTTTTTAGCAAAATGACCTTTAGGTTTCTTATATCTCAATGATATAAATGCATGGTAATAACTTTCAACAATAAATGTAATTTAAAATGAGCTTTTATTCTGAAAAAAATATTTTCTTTTGGTAGAATCAATGTGAATTTCAAAAAAAAAAAAAAAATCGAACGAAAAATGCATACGCAAGTTTGAATGAATTGTAAGCCAATTGCAATGTCAATTTCAGTGTCAGATACTGTTAAAAAGATACTGTCAGATACTGCCTGAACTTGATAAATTAATATTTTACAATAAAATTAGCGAGGCTTTGTCTAAAGTAAACAAAATTCTTATGGTCTAGGTACATAAAAGTTTGTTAGCATGGCATTATAGTGTAAACAAAGGGGCGTGGCAATAGATGACTAAATCTAAACTACCCTATAACTCAGTAAAAAATACATACCCCACCCCTCAAAGAAAAATTTTTGCGTTTAGTCGAAAGTTAATATAGAGTATTTAAATAAGTAAAAAAATTCTTTAATATTTGGTCAATGTTCCACATTTTAACTTTGTGCTGTACACTTAACCCTTAAATGCATGATTATTTGTTTTGAATTTTAAAAAATCGTATATTATAGAAAAAATTAGTCATGGGTTAAGTAAAAAATAATTTAAAAAATCCAGGTTAGTAATATAGAATGTTTATTTTTTAAAAAAAGTAGGATGTAGACTTTTGGCAACAATTTGAGCTTATTGCTAAAATTACTTTAGGCGTAAGTAAAAGTCATATATTTTCTATTCATTAGTATAGGAATTTCCTGAATGAAGGAAAAAGAACAAAACATTTGCAATTTTTGCCATGATATAAAGCAACCTTGTATTTGATGCAGCCAGTCCGTGAAAATCCTTTACAACCTGGATGTTTGCAATTCTTTGCGAAGTGGGTCTTTTGAATGTTACCAAATACATATATTCCTTGAGTTCATAGGGAATACAGCCGAGCAACAAATGTATAGAAATTATCAAAATATAGGATATGGTTCATTTTTTCGTGGAATTGATCGATACAATCTCATCACTGTATTACCGACTACACCAACATCATGTTCATCAGATCAGTTGTCAATATTTTGTGTTTAGTAGAATATATTTCTAAACTATAAGCATATGCAGAGAGTGAAAACAAAGCAAACAACTTGAAACCTCATTTACGGGGTTTATTTGGTAAATATTGTTTCATAAAATGACCTTTTGTTGAACGCATATTTTCTCATTTAAAGAGATCCTCTGGTCAAATGGCGCCCCTCTCACGAACAATTTGTTCAAATATACTACAACAGATCTAATTTTAAGAAGACGATCATATGATTTGGAGATGTTCTACAGTCTTGTACTGTGCAGTATCATTGAAATGAATTTCACATATCTAATTCTTTCAAATATATTTCCCATCATCGTCTGTCATATATGATTGAAGCCATATTTACCCCAGTAGGATCTAACATTTGGGTAATGGTACACGAACATAAATATGATGATACCTAGAAATTGGTGTATTTCAGTAGCAGTCACAGGAGGACAGTTGGAGATATTTTTGAGTGATGCGTAAATTTGTTTGTTCCACAATAACAGTGAGCATATTCTCATTTATAAATTCGAAAAAAAATTGGAATGATGTTTCAAGCGCAGCTATATTAGGGGAAAGGTCTGTATTTCGTATGATACGTATACGTTCTTCATTGTGTTGCAAATTACACTCTTTCCATATAGGTTCTCATCTTCATGGCCTCCAAGCTTCAGCACCTAGAAGGCTTGAATGTGGTTGACAATTAGAAGGTCTTAAACCTGGATTACTGGAGTTGTCCAACGACACTTCTTCCATGGTCGAGGGAGGACTTTCACTGTCTTCTTCATCTCATTATTGTCCTTTAAATCGTTTATTCGATATTGTAGGTCCAGATGATAATCGTAGTATGGTTGACCGTTCAGATCCCCCGTATCCTCTTCGTCTTTAGAAATACCTGCCTTTTCTATTCAAGTTAGTAAATTCTATATCATCAAATCTTAGTCGTCTAGACATCCTAAAAGCAGAGCAAACTAAGTTAAAAACATGGACACCAAAAACACACCCTTATATTTACTTATAAAGTGAGTGTGTTAATGAATTTTTTCTTCACACTTTTTAGTTATTCGAGGGTTTTACGTGACGGACCTCGTAATTTTGGAACCACTGCCATGTGACGAGGATGACACTTCAGTTGGCTTACCTCTCCCGCATACCACACCTCACCAACGGGAGGACGTTTCAGCCTTCGACATATTTAAAATGTTTCAGCCCCATTTGCAAGGCAGGTCTTCAGCTGTAATAGGTTCGAACTCATGACATTCCAGCCACGAGTCCATTACCCTGATTACTAGGCTACCGCTGTTATTTACTTATAAAACAAACGCATACTGTATACATTTGGCGACATACGGTGTTTTCGAAAAATCTGGCTTGTACTTAACATAATTTTCAAATACAACATCAAACATTAATAGCTTACCTGATAACAAATTAGAAGAGAATAATTTTTTTAAGAACTAGAAAAATCACTCTTTTATTAAGAACTTACAGCAGAGATTATGTCTTCAGGTAACAAACTAAAATCCATCCTCCACCCTATTCAATCGTCAAAAAACGAGTTCACTTACCCGTCAAATACAATATTAAATTTTTCTTTCAATAATGGTTTATTGCTTAGGGTTACTAACGTGCGTTCGGGAACGCAGTCACTCAGGATCTTAAATATCATTCTGTGAAAATAAATGTAGGCAATTGGCAACAAGATGCATTTAAGGATTACGACTATCAAAATGAAAATAATAATTTTTTTTCTTAAAAGGAAAATTGACATGTTTAACAAAGTGAAAGTAACATTTCTTTGGTAATTTATGTAACAATTTTTATAAATATGGTACATGCTTTCCATGAATAAAGATAAAAATAATGCAGATATTTTATCCTCACTTTTTTTCTTGGATTTATTTTCGTAAAAAAATCGCTTTTTTCCATTTTATAATTTGTTTTTCTCTTTAGATAACTTTATTATAATATTTGTAAAGAAATTTCCTTCGGGTATTTTTTTTTAAATTTGTCGTACAATTCCATTTATGATCCAGAAATTTAAGGGGGGGGGATTTTATCTTTCGGAATTTAGTGTTCGTTCCCCGTCAATAAATTAGTTTTCTGTTAGCTAATAATTATTTGCTTTTTAGGACCCTCTATTCTTTGTTGAATCCTTGACATGCTCGGACCTATATAATTAAAACTCCATGCCATTATTCAGCAGCATCAGGCTATTGAAAGTAAGTTGGGATGTACTTAATGTTAGGCGGATTTTTTTTAAAGAATAAGAAAATAAAGAAAAATTGATCCACAAATCTTTTCGGTTACACAAGAATGTTGATTGAATTAAATAGACGAGCAATTCATCAGCCTGTAGTAATCTGTCAAAAGAATTTATATGCCTGGGAAGAGAGGAAAACAAATTATTTTGATTGTAAATTTGAGCAATTTATTTTCTGTGAGTCATTAGGAGCACACACGAGGAGGTTATTACTTGGAGAAACTTTAGATTAAATTTAAAGTATTCATATTAGCAATTTACTTTAGTAAGAATTTCTTGCCCTTTTACATTTCTTAAAAAGTTTGAGAAAGGATTAAACGTATCCGGGTAGACAAAATATCGCTGATGTATTTTAAAATTTAAAATAAAATCAACTAGTGACTTAAGAGTGTGGTTTGGGCTAAGATACCCTCCCCCCCCCAATATTAAAGTTTTTTAAAGTATGCATATAAGAATATATTTTGTATATATTAAGTATTTCTCTTGACTCAAATAAGGCGTTTTATTATTAATATCGTGTTCCTGGGTATTCTCGTATGGCCTCAGTAGCCTTGTGGTAAAGATCACAGTGTGTCATGAATTCAAACCTAGTGCCGCTGAAAACCTGCTGTTTAGATGCGGCTGCTGCACGTTAAATCTGTCAAAGCTAAAACGTGCTCCCGTTGGTGTGGTGTGGAATTTAGAAGGGATGCTGACGCATAAGGGGAGGTTAGAAGAAGGCCCACATCTAATAGCCCTCATGCAGCTCTATATTGCAACGTTAATATAAATTTCCCTCCCTTGAGTGATTGACATGACACAATTTAAGAAGAAATATCTTGTCGATTAGATGTTCGTATTTCTTTCACAATGACATGAAAATATCACGAAATACAGCAACACAATTACTCACGGGTAACAAAACTTGAACACGCAAGATAAACACAAAAGCATTCTTTTGTTTTTTTCGCTTCCGAGGTCTTGTGTACATCTAATTCTGTTAGAAGGATAAAAAACCATTTGTTTTTTCTGATTGGTCCGACTTCGCAGGTGAAGCAAGATTGCATCATCCTGATTTAAATACGCCGAGGTATCAGTTTTTGAGAGATGAAGTTTGATTACTTCCCGTTAGGTGAGAAGAATAAAAATATTTATCATGCGAAGTCTTGAAGGAAGTATATACATATAGATATCCTAATATTATTATAAAAGTGTGTTTATTACGTTCCCACGCCTAAGCCAATAAACCGATTTATTTTTTTCTACAATGGAAAGCTATATTATCAGTGAGTAACATAGGGTACATTTTATCCTCGTATTCCTACGGGAACGAAAACTACACGGGGTGAACCCGTGGGGCACAGCTTACTGCTCGCCAAGTTGGCTCAAGATTAGGCATTTTGTCAATATCGGAAATTTTAATGACAATTTTCTCACATTTGTAACAAATAACAAACACAGTGTAATTTAACATCTTTACTAAAAGTAATTTTTTTTAAATGGTTTTTAATTAAATGTCAAACTTAAACTTTAGGAAAAATTTCCAAGTTGGCTAAAAAAATCTCTATTCCGACAATCCCAGAAATTTTTAAAGCAAAATTTTCTCCCACTTTTTAAAGACAGAAATGACATAATGTTTTAGCAAATTGCATGATATTGAAAGGTCTATGGAAAAAATTAAATTACATTAAATTTTATAAAAATGTTTGTTTTGTCAAATATTTAATACTCTGATTTTATTAAAAAAACAATTACAATATAAGGCCATATTTTGCACGAACTATTTCATTTATACTGAACCTAGATATTTCATATGGAGATATTGCTATGAATATATGTTTTTTCTAATGCCACCTGTCTGATGGTGTCAGATAGAGGCCCACGATATTCACTATGGCATTGGACTAGATTGTACACCTGTCGTTAGCCATTGCTTTGAGCATCATGCAGGTGATAGTACGATTTGGCTCGGTTCCACTTTAATTTTGAAGAACACACTGGAGAGGTCAAGGGCCTCCCATCTCTGTTGCCCTTCCACCAACCTCACGAGAGGACTTGTGTCTCGACTGCTATTTAGAGTACTTTCATGCTGAGAAGGCCCTATACATTTACAAACATTTCTATCTTCTCCGGTATTTGAACCCAGGTCTTACGGCATTGCAGTCAGCGTCGCTAACCAATATACCGGATGGGCGGCGAAGATATACTACATATTACTATGGAAGAAACCATACAATGTCAATTGCCGCATAAAATTAGAGAACTTTAAGCAATACTTATATCATTTTGCGGTCTTTCTAATTCTCAGACCCTTTGGAATAAGTACAAAGAGTTACACGGTGGAATATATTTTGCGACAACTGCAAAATGCAGATATGACTTTCAATGAACCCATCTACAAAGAAACGCTAATAATAATTGAAAATATGGTTTTCACAATGGTTGGGAAGAAGCTACATGATTTTGGAATGATTAGTCCGCGGAGAGTGAACGAAAATGGCTTCGATAATGAAATTGTTGGAGAATTAGACTACGATTTTATAGTATTGCATCATCAAGTAACATAATTAATTCATCAATTTACTCCAAAATAAAGTCATGTTTTCCATCAAGTGTTAAGTAAAATAGAATCAGGCTATGCTGCACTCTTTTTCCGGATTCCCTTGGAGGAACCGGAAAAGCGTTTTTGCTAAACTTATTATTAATGTCCGTCCGAAAAAAACAAGAAGATAACACTTTCTATGTATTCTTAGGGTGTAGCCGCGATACTACTGACGGGCTATCGTACTGCACATCCTGTTATAAAATTATATTTGAATATTGCACATGAAGATTCACCCATCTGCAATTTCGGCAAAAATAGCTCTCAAGGCAGGATGCTTCGACAATGTAAGCTTTTAGTGTGGGATGAAATTATGTCTCGCAACAAAACTATAGACGCGTTAAATTGGACTCTTCATAGTTTACGAGATAGAACAGATATTATGGGAGGAATGGTAGTTATATATATATAATTTATATTGGGTGGTGATTTCCGTCAAACTCTCCCAGTAATCGAAAAGTGTACACAGGCAGATGAATTTAAAGCCTGTATTAGATCATTAAGCTGATGCGCGAAAGTTGAAAAATTCAACCTGAAAACGAATATGAGAGTGTATCTTCATAATGACGTAGATTCGGGACATTATGCTGAGACGTTATTGAAAATCGATGATGGATGTTTGGACGCAGGTGCTGAAGGTTATATCTTACTTTCTAGAGAATTTTGTAATTTTAGAAAATGATGAAGATCTTATTGCTCAAGTTTACTCGGGCTTGCAACAAATTTAAATCGTGATCAGTGTGGTTGTGAGCAAGATCAATATTGGTGACTAACAATGACATTATCAACAAAATCAACACTGCAATTTTAAAAGACGTGTGTGGGGGGGGGAATGAAAGAATATTTATACAATCATGGATACAGAACAAAGTACTTTATACCCCATGGGGTTCTTAAACTCGCTTGAAAGTTCGGGGGTACCCTCACATAAACTTCAATTAAAACTAAATGTACCAATTATACTTATGCAAAATCTCGAATAAACTCCTCGATTACGTAATGGAACGAGGCTTCGGATCCTAAAATTGATGCAGAATATATTTGAATATAGTTTTAATGGGTGTTGGAAAGAGGGAAATGTTATCATACCTCAAATTCCTACTATTCCCAAAGACCTACCATTTCAATTAAAACGACTTCAATATCCAATAAAATTTAGTTTTGCTGTTACTTTTAACAAGAGCAAGCATTGCAGGTAGCAGGGTGCGTTTGAAAAAGTCATGCTTTTCCCATGACCAACTATATGTAGCCTTTTTGCGTGTATCCAATGCCCAAAATCTTAACATATTTGCACCCGAGGGGAGAACATGGATTACAATATACAGTAGCACCCAAGAATAGTTTAAGTTGTTGAATTGTTGCTGTTAATCATTATAATAAAGTATGTTTTTAAACTTAGATCAGTTTTAGAATTTTTAAATTTTAATGGGCTCCCAATCAAGCAATAAAAAAATTATATTATTTTATTTACTTTCTAATGATTATGACTTTGACAAAGTAGTTTAAAGACATCAACGCTAGTGAAGTTGCGGGTAAAAGCTAGAAATATATAAATCAAATGCTTGAGTTTTGCTCCATCCATATTAATGAATTAAAAGCTCCAAACGAAGAAATCTAGATAAATGATTAAAATTTATTGCTGTTTACTAAGAAGCAACATGAATATATTGGTGACGGAAATCGCTGGTATTCGATACAATCAAATGACGAGGACAACACTTGAGCTGATATCGCATATTTTAAACTTCCACGCCTTACAAACATGAGAGCTGCGAAACACAAGCATTCAATGTGCTTCACAGTCTATAGGATTTATCAATGTTGGTCAATATTTCTCGAGCATGACCACTCGTCTACGGTGGCTGCAAAGCGTGAATGGAGTCTATCGATTTATAATTTGACTTTATTTTACAGTATAAAGAAGGCTCTCTTCATGTTAACTTTAAACAATTGAATACAGTTTGTAAATTACGAAAATGGAGCCCCAGTTCAAGAGTTATTCACTTCATAGTGGTTGCTAGTAGCCTGCACATGTTTTTATAGATTAACATTCATTCAAATCACATTCAATAAGTATACAAATATATTTTTCAATTCAATGCATCGAATTATTTTTATGTAATGGTCAGTCAACATTTTTTTATTATCCACAAAGAGTTCTAAATTAGAAATTTCCCCTTTTAGAAATTTCCATGGAGAAAATTTTTACAGACAGAATTTATTCTTGCAGAGATTTTTTCACAGTAAACTCTGAAAATCTCACTAATGCTAATATATACTCGTATTTTTATTAAAAAAGGAAACTTTAATAGTACACTATAATATAATAGTATACATTATACATAGTTAACATATATTCCTTTCATTCTAATTATTTTATGCAAAATTATTATATCCATTGTGTATATTTTAATTAAATTTATAGTTAATTCAAAAAGCCTTGATTTAGAATGTTCTGACACAAATATTTCAAATCCGTTGATAAAAATATATTTGTAACTTAACCTTTTTACTTAATTAGTCAGAGGAAAATAAATTAGTGCAAATGATTGTACTTTTAAGTCTCAAACAGTTTTTTCTGGGTATTAAGTGAATATAGAATTGAATGAAAAATATTCTCAATCAGGTTTTATGAACCCGTTCTGGTGTGAAGAATTACCATTTTTCCTCATCAGTTTTGAGAGCAATTTAATTTTTTATATATAATAATTCTTTAATTCTAATATTTATTTTTTTAATAATTTGAAAATAGTTCGAATTACAATACATTGAAATAATGTTAAAATAGACGTAACTTGACAATTTTAATCGTATGAATGTATTTTTCTTTTACCTTTTGTTATTAAAATGCTTGCGTAACAATCTAGAGTTAACTCAAACAAAATTAAAATAGTTGTACAAGGAATCATATTTTGTATGCTATTTTTTGAATATACTAGAATCATAAATATTTAAGGAATGAATCTTGTACATATTCTGAATTTATTTTTTATACTAGAAATAACATCTTATAAAAATCAAAGAATGTTTTTTTTAAATATGATATATGAATTTAAAATTGCGCATTTTGCTAGCATAGCTGTGTAGTGTATTTGAAATGAACTTATTTGAATATAATTATATTAAAAAATATTAGAAAAAACTGCAGATGCCTCCATTTGAACCTCATATTTATAAATTGTTAAATTACAATTTCCAACGATTTAATTTAACACATAAATACATACGTCTGCTTATAATTTGAATTTATTTTCTTTACAAAAAACAATTCCTATACTGCGAATAATTGTTTCACTTAACTGTATTTCAAAGGCCGAATTAGTTTAGTTGTGATGAGCGCAGACTCATACCAGCGTGTCAAGAGTTCGAGCTCTATCATCAACCTGCCGTTTATAGGAGCTGATGCGCGTTACATTTTTCGATTCTCAAATGGCGTGATGTGGGCGTTCTTAGTTTTAGGGTATAGCTTATGCGTCATCCTCGTTAATTGACAGAGGCTGTAAATTATGAGATCAGTCGTCAATAATACCTGTACTGCTTTTGAGTGTGACATCGATAAGCCCGCATCTATCATTAGATTTAGCGTCATAAGTTACATTTTGTCATGGAACTGATTGCCTTCATAATACATTGTTGAAACATAAGGGTACAAAACAACATGTCCTGCTTTGTAACTTGCAGTGAATGGCCTAGAAAAGTAGCATTGTAAAGTAAACCATTATTGTCAATCCCAAGGCGAATATTGCCAATTCTAATCTTTGACGGAAAATTATGAGCTTCACAGACATATCACGGTGATAGAAAGTTTCCATATAAAAGCAAATAAATAGGTCAGAATAATTCAAAATTGAAATATTGTGGAGTATGATCCTTAGAATTCAAGGAATGGAAATAATACTTTTTTTATTATATGTGCTAGACATCATTCGTCCCTCTTTAATGTTTTGCGGATAGTTGAGCGAGATCCGCGAAATAATTTTCAGCACACGAAAAGAAAATTCGAGAGCAATTCTTCTCAATCTTCCTCAATATCTAAGAATCATTTCCCATAGCAGTGATTTCATCCCAACTTGGAACTATTATGTTCCAAAATCCACAGTTATTATCTAAAGGGGGGGGGGAATAGTATTTCCACGAATGGCAAAGTTTACTCAATTTTTTAGGTTCATGTAATACTTTTGAGATTAAAGATTACTTAAACTTGTGAAAAAGCATTTACTTTAAAATAATGCTGTTTCCCTAACCCGTAAAACTGTTAATATTTGGAAAACACATTTTTTATATTTTTTTGTACGCAACAGTTTTCTCCATGAAAAATAACGAAACTCTTTCTTCTGAACTTTTTCATACACGTATAATACAAGCAAACTATACTGATTCCATGTATTGTGAACAAAAGAAGAAAGAAAGAAAGAAAGAAAAAAATGGGAAACATATAGTTACTAACGTTGAAAGAAACGTATTACTTGCAACCATACTTTAAATTTATCTATCTATATTGATCCAAAATAGGTATATTGATTTCCAAAATAAGCATTTACTCCGGATCTTAAAGAATGTGTGCAGAGCATCTAAAAACACGTCTTTTTCTATAATTCTGATTCTGTAATATATCTGTGAAAAAGAACTGTTAACTATATAAATTATGCTAATTATTCTTTCTGCCATATTTAATGAATCCTTCCCTCACATTTTCAAGATGTGCTTGAGTTAGAAAATCAAGGTTTATATACAAATTCATTTAAGTCTCAGACTTAAATGAAATATTTCAAAAAGGTAATATCTGATCAAAATTATTTTTTAAAATTATTCCTAATGAATTAGCATTTCTACTTATAAAAATATTTATTATTCATAATTTTTTTTTTGTATTTATTTCTAGAGGGAAAGAATATCCTGTTTCCTCCTAACTTTAAATGTTTCTTAGTGCAAATGGCTTACATAAAAGCATTAAGGTTTTTTGTTTGAATATAAATTAAGTTCATAAAAAGTTAAGTGTTGATTAAAAGCTTAGCTTAAAGAATGATATCATACATAATTTTTTTTGCTCAAAAAGTTTCACATTTAAGGAAATGTTACTTCCATTATTAATATCCCTAATTTGTGTATTGCATGCATTAGTTATGTAAAATAATGACGATGTTAAAAGTGAAGAGAAAAATCATTGTGAAATTAGGATATTTAGACTTATTTTAGTGTATGTGATATTCACGTACAGAAAAATTTTCATCTGTTTATCCGATCTTTAAAATTATATTATGAGAAATTGTTGCACGTCAAAGAAAATACAATTTATGAAATATATCTAAAAAGTAATATGATAAAGCTCCCTTCGGTAAAAAAAAAAGTCCTTGCACAAAAAACAGGAAATGTATTTGAGAAACATAAGGATGCCAAATGATCGATAATCTTTTATACCATTGTAAGCTAAATAGATTAAGTTAATCAACGTTTTTCGAACATCTGTTAAATATCAGGAAAGAAATAAATGAGTGAAAAAAAATAAATATCACGCACTGAAGGACATTTTTGTTTTCCTTCAAATAAAATAAATATTCGTTTTTTTTTTGTTTGTTTAATTACTCGATACGAATCACAAATCTAATTTATTTGTACCTCTAGTCGAATCAAGAGCCTCTAAAGAGGTAAAAAATAATTTTGTTAACTTTCTAAAAATTTTTTGGAAGGACTGAATATGAATAATAGCTGCACGTTTAACATTTAGCTTTAAATCCCATTACATCCTACTTAATGATTTAATTAAAAACACAAATACACTTTTTTTTAAGTTACTATCCTGTTTTTTTTCTAGACAAAGTTTTAAGAAGAAAATAATTATACCAAAATATATCAGTATCATTAACGGAATTCCTTAAAATAAAAAAAATTTACAAATGCAATAATGCAATATTGTCACATCTATGTTCTTCATAAGAAATATCTTAGTCACTGTGTTATAATAAACAGTAAGGTTTACCAAAACATATCAATAAATTGATAAGAGGGTTGTTTCTGACGGTTATTTTTACGTATTTCAGATGTTCATGATCAATTTCTGTAGTATTCTCAAAAAATAATCTTTTTTAACTTTTATTAGTGATTTTTTTTAAAAATAAGAATTTTAGCTATAATACATAAGTAAATACAGCTACATTTTAGGTTAACAATTGTTTCTCATATTTGTGCACAGATAGTAATTTAACACCATAACCTGTTGTTGTTGTTTCTAATGCCACTTGTCTGATGAAGTCAGATCGAGGCCCACGAAATTCATCATGGCATCGGGGTATATTGTACGTCTGTCGTAGCTTTGAGCATTATACAGGTGACAGTACGATTTGGCTCGATTCCGCCCCAGTTTTGAAGGAGAACACCCTGCGAGTGGTTAGGGGCTTCCCACCTCTCTCCCCCTTCCACCAACCTCACGAAAAGACTTGCTGCTCGATGGCTATTACCCCCATGCCGCGAAGGCACTATACATTTACAAACATCCATGCCTTCTCCAGTATTCGAACCCAGGCGATACGGCACAGCAGTCAGCGGTGCTAACCACTCTACCGGATGGGCGACTGCATTATAACCTTAATATAAGTACTAAACTTGTAACTTTAAAAGAACACCTTTTATTTTTCTCCCTTTTTAATTTAGGTAAATGATATCCTGCAAATTTATGAAACACAAAATGTTCTAAAGAGGCTAACAATAAGTTGATCATACTTTTCAAACTATATCGAATTTATCTTTAAGAAGAAGAACTCTAAGAAGAAGTGAATATTTTTAAACTAAAAAATAATTGCCAAATGAGAAAAATATAATATTTGACCTAACAATCAGTTTTTAAAATATATTTTAAAATTTTAACTATATTTTTCATTGCTATGTGTGCCTTAAAGTATCAAAGTGAAGAAAGATGCCAAAAATTCATTCTAACCGGAATTTTAAAAATTCACACTCAAAGCATATTAATATTTTGAAAAGGTTGTATTTAGTTATAATATGTCAAAAAGTATGTGTTCTATACATCATTATAAAAAAACAAAATTAAAGAGAAAATAATGTTTTGAATTGAATGACACAAAAGTTCAGATACGCGGAAAGTATTATTTCATAGTTAAATATTAAAATATTTTTTTTTAGTTTAGAAAATCTTACATAGATTCGAAATTAATATTTGAACGAAGTTTTGTTCCATATGTAAGACGAAAAATATTGCTAAAAAAATCTTTGTCAGATATGCATTGAGTTTTTTTATGCAATAATATATCCTAATATATTCAAATTATTTTCAAAACAGCTAATTTAAATAATATGAACTATAACCATAAAGACTTAAGATGTTTTTTATTGTGCATGGACATATCTCCTTTTATGCACACATTTTCCCACTTAATTATTAAGATATAACCGAGACAAAAAAGGAAAAATTAGCATTTGATAATAATGATATAAGTCAAAGATTCCGAATTTCATTCGGTGATATTGCCTTAAAATGTATTATAATTTTTTTTAATTAAATCTAATTTTTTAGACGCATATGATTTTATTTATATCAGTACTTCTCACAAACTTTCAGTATTGGCGACTCAATTTTTAATCATTATTTTTATCGCCCCTCCTCCTATACAATAATAATGCACTTTGATGCTAAAGCTACAATACAATTTTAATTATAAACCGTACCAATTAACAAGATAAGTATTAAATTTTGTACATTTTACTTAATTTTAAGTAATAGGATGATTATGTTATTTTTTTCCGTTCTCTAATTTTTATATTGGAATAGATTGCAAAATAATGTGTAAGGTATCCGACTACGTTCGTAACTGTTACTTTGTAAAAGCGTATAAATGGATATTTTTTATGATATTTAGCGTGACTTAGATTAGAATACATGTATAAAATTGAATATTATTACAATAGAAAATTATTTGGAAGCATTATTTTGGCAAAAAATAAACATATAGAATTACCTATTTTCAAAACATTCTCCTTTTATGAAAAATGCTTCTATAATAATATTTTGCATATAAATACCCCAGACCTTTGTACAGGCTTAAACTTCGATTTTTTAAATATGTAACTTAGAAGTGGATGTGTCCATATTTTAATACAAGAGTGGAGAAATTTTGAGAAAAAAAAAACACCAATAATTACTTCAACTGGTAGTAATTCTGAAAATAATGTGAATTTTACAAAAATCCTAGTTCAGGCTCTCTGAAGAAATCTTTGCTTTATATACGCAAAACATTATTATTATAGACGTCTTTTTCGTGAAAGTAGAAATTCTGAAAATTATTTCTAAGTTCATCTTTTTTGCCAAAATATTGCATTTAAATAACGTTTTATTATATTAATATTTTTTAAAACAATTTTATACATGTATTATAATCAAAGTGCCACTAAATATAATGAAAATTATTGAATTACATGATTTTTTTAAACCACAGTCCCGAACGTTTACCTGAAATAAGATTTATTTTTCCTCCATCATCCATTTCTTAAAGTACAAACATCATTAGAAAAATAATGTAGCCTATGTTGCTCTACATAGGATATGAAGAGTAACTGTTGTGTTATTTTCAATATGTAAAGCAAGAATACTTCAAAATGTTTTAACCCGGGAGCAGGCGTGCAATGAACACAAACGTTAATGGTCGCGTAGAATGGCTGAATCACCCAAATCCTATTTTTATAATTTTTTTTTATTGTGCACGATAAAAATCGTAATTACAGTGAATAATTTAATTAAAAGAAAGTATACTTACTTACTTTCAAGAACTTTTCAATTTTTCTTTGATTATTGAGAAAAAAAATCCAATCAAACTCAATGAAAATGTTTCAAATGTGCATGAGTATAATAAAGAACACAAATGGTGCCGGTTTAAACTCATATCGAGCCCTGGGCGCAGAAACTCTACGGTTACTCTTGGCACTATCGAATCCAGGGAGGGGCTCTGATCCGGTTAAATCCAGCTTATATGGGTGTGCCTGATGCATAAACCTGCTCTGCGCCCAGCGTGATTGCTCCCTGGTTAGAAGTGTATTAAATATAAAATATGAATGTTAGCTCTGAAAAGAATTATGAAAAAACGCTTTTAAAAATGCTTTATGCGTTTGAAAATAATAAAAATAAAAAAAATTGCCAATAATCCTTCAAAGTGTACTCTGTGCTTTTACAAACATCATAAAACCCTTTAACATGGAAGAAAGTGCTACAGAAATACATTATTTGCAACTTCCTTAAATGAAAACAAACACATAAGAGAGAGGACGGAACTAACCATACCATTCGAAGGCCAATCAGATGATCAGCAAATGTATTCTGCTACTTGGGTAAAAAGTGAATTATGTCTTCCTTTTCTTCCAATAGCTAATGTACAGAATTTCAATAATAATAACAGTGATGAATGTTTTTTCTTATAGAATTTTTTTTTGATTCTGAGGCGGGGTTTTTCCCCCCTGAAAGAGTAGTATTTTAGGTTTAAAAAGAAAGCATGGTATTAAATAACCTCTCATCTCGTGGGATTACAGCAAATAAAACAAAATGTTTTTTTTTATTTGGTTATATTAACAAAGGTACCTAATAAGCGTGTTGAAGTTCCTATTTTCAATGACGTAATATCACCAGATGATATGTATAAATTATATTAATGTAAATTAGTGTATTTTTATAATGTCAGAAAGTATTTTGTTTTACTTCATTTTACAGTAAATTATTTTTTTTAAATCTTTTATTTTTGATATGCTCGCGCAACGAAAGTAGAGAGAAACGACGTGGAATACTTCTTAAGTCTCGTGGTTATTATTTTACTCACCGAAGAGCTACAAATCGATGCAACATTGTTTCAACAAGTCGTTTGAACCTCTATAAAAATATTCAACCGTGCTGCCTCAACAACCGTCAATATTTGTCAAATTGTTTTAGGTATAGGTGTAAGTGCACGAGTTGAGCTTTTGACCATGCCCCTTAAATGTTGTTAGGATTCGTGTCTAATTGCTATATCGTTTGAAGGTATTGTGTGAAATTTTCCTAAGAATAATGTTAAAAATTTTGGTCTGATGGCTCATTATCATCCTAGAAAAGTCTTTTTTTGCAGGGTGGGTATCTGAAGCTTAAAGACATCGGCAACCGGAACAGAAGCCCAAAAGACGCTACTGCAGCTCTGAGGTATCGCTAGTAGAAACACTCTCGACTTAAGCTTTTGCTGCCTTACCCTACCAACATCAAATTTTGCACTGTTCTTACAGCTATGTATGCCGTGCGTCCCACACTAATTATTACAGTTACTTCACGCACACTGTTGCTTGAGAGGTAACGCACTTCATACATATCACTTGCCTCGATTCATTTGTATGTCACTGTATTGTCGATGGTGGGAGGCAATACCTGAAACTATAGATATTTTCAGCACAACACTGAATCGATAAATGTTGCTTCCACAATCAATTACCGCAACGGAATGTCTTACGGGTCCAGCTTCACCTGACATTCTATGTTCAGATTTCTTTAATTTCCCTCGTGTGACCTTAATCACGCTAGAAAACATTTCACGTGAATCGTCATCGCACTCTTCCTTTATATAGCTGTATATTGCTGTCCCATGTTCTTTGACTCTCCGGCAAACATGCAACGTATAATTTTAGGATGCTATTTCACAAAAGATTTGCCTTACACTTGCATTTAAAGGTAATATTTGGTCTTTGGATAAGTTCTCCCTGCTTTTGACAAAATAAATCATTTATTTAAAATGTAAGATTAAAAAAATAATAATAAAAAACAATCCCTTGAAAGTGTTGAAAACGACCCCCCCCCCCGTCTTTTTGGCAGTATATGAATTCCATGTAAAAAAAAAAACGACACGTCTTTTAAACTATCTAGAAATCGATCCATTTTTCGGTATCTTCATAAGAATGGAAGCACAATATGTCAACGAATGGAATGAATGGTAAATGGTAGGGGCTATGTTCGGTAAATATGGTGTGGGGGTTAGAACTGGCAATTTAAACGTTTTCATGTAGGTTTTCACTATATGAACATGTGGTTTACTAGTGATGGAATCACTTTGTTGAGATTTTGCTCATATAGCGGCTGTTTTTCCTTTTAGAACTTGGCTTAATGACATCAGTTGAAGTCAACAGTGATCACCTGTGACTGTCTCATTCATTTTGAGCAGCTCGTATTAAAATACACCCAGCTGATCCGACCAAAGGCACAGGAGCTTTCAGCCATGCATATATGGTTTTTCGGAAGATATTGATGCAACGCTGGGCTTTAACAACAATCTCCTAATCTTAGACATATCGTACTGTATCCGCTTTTTATCGCCAGTCGTAATACGAGAAAAAAACTCTTCTTTTTTTGCTATTGAAGCAGTACTTCACACGTGAGAAAACCCATTCAACGCATCTCGGCTTAAACGCATACTGCACTCAATGACTTTCCTTCTGGATACGCTATTCCTAATGCTTTCAAACGTTTCGACACTGTTCCAGCTAGCATCTGACATGGATCTTGATCTAGCAATTCTTCTAATTCTTTGTCATACATCTTTTTTGATGAGCCAGAACGTTCTTGATCCTCAACATTAAAATCATGATTTTTGAAGTGTTGAAACCAGTCTGCAATGTCGTGTCCGACAAAACCTGCCGTTTTCGTTGCAATATAAGTTTCAGCAACAACCCTGTTTGTTTCAGCTGCAGATTTCTTCTGAATAAATGAGCACAATGAAATGCCTCTCAAATACACTATAAATTTTCAGAACCAAAAAAAATGTTGTTTACACTAGGGCAAACTAACATGCATATAAGTTCACAGTTGTCATCTGAAATTCTATGCATTTAGGTTATGCCTTATTTTAGGAAATAGCTGAAACTTTTTATTCAAGAACCTACTATTCTCTTCACATAAATTAAAACTTTTTTTCCCGATACAATACATAGTAAGAGTGAAGTTTAATCATTTGTGTCATGTTTAATAATTCAATATTGTTCATATTTATTATTTTAATTTTAGTTTCAATGTAGTACATTTGAGATAAGAAACAAAGCCGATGAAATCGAGATACATATGTGGGCACTACTCTTTATAAATTTTAGTTATTATTCTATGCATTAACTTCATTTGTATTTGCATCATACAAAAACTGGTTAAGATTACTTACAAATGAAATCAAATGTGCGTCATTTTTTTTTTGAAATATTTATACTCAAAGAGTAATTAGTTGGAAATAGCCTAAAAATGAAGAACTATGAGGGTACAGTGGACAACGTATAAAAACAGGTCAAAATAGAATTTCAGTAAGACTAGTATTTTAAGAAAGCGTTTTCCCTTAATTTGAAAAATTTAGCTTTGTCTGTAATGTGTTTTATTTTTAAATTCCTTTTGTTAAAATCCTCTTCGATCATTTAAATACAGAAATATCTGCTTTAGAGTTAAAAATTTGCAAGTTTTTAGAACTATATCTCGAAGTGTAGTTCCAATATAACCATCATTTTAATGCATCAGAATTTTATATAAAGGAAACTATCAAATATATAAAAATAAAGAGCAAGGAAATTATGAAACTTTAAAACAAAAATGTTTGATTCCTCGATTGATTAAGTTCTGCAATACTTAAATTTTACTTATATACAGAAGTTCTATTCTTGTAACTATTATAATTTAGAATACGATATAGGTATTATAATCAGTTCTGTATTACTTCAATTCATAGATATAAAGCTGGTGTAAAAGTTGTCGTGCCCCTGTCCTATCTTGGACTGGGTTCACATTGCCCGGCGCGTCTCTAGGTGTGGAAGGAAACATATCATCACCAACAAAATCCATAATTACAAATATTTATTAACAACACACAAATAACAACTACAAGTTCAAACTACAAGTAGAAACCCTGGAGTGATTATCTAATCCCTATATTAATCCTGGTACTCAAATCTAACATTCAATTCTAATCTTTAAATCTAATATTCCATGCTAAGTAATCTCAGCTATCAGAATTGACAAAGGAGGCCAACCCTTACTAACGTCAGGTCGGTACTAAATCTAATCTCTTTGATTCCTTCAATGATTAATAATATCAAATATTATCCAATGCTCGCTGAAGAGATCCGTATACGATACTTACATTTAATTTGGCAATTCCTCTTCCTCTCTTACTTTCTTACTTTTAGACTTTATATAGTCGAATTCATTAGCATATCACTATCTCGTGTTTTTTCCGAGGAGGCTGTGAAATAGAATAATTGCTGGCCCCAAAGTTACCCAAGAGGATTAATTGAAGATTGACGCTGATAGACTCGTCACAAAGTTAACTTATTAAAGCATAATGGGTATGGATACATAGCCTGTATGTCATTGGATTTGCTCTATTAATTCTGACAAAACAGCAAATATTGACTTTACAATAATTATTTAAGGGAAACCGCTTTCATTCATTACAACTACATACTTCATTTTTTTATGTTTAGTCAGATAAGTTTATTTTAAAATTCAAATCAGGTGTGGTTGATACAATACAATCAAGATAGGATATTTATAGTCAGAACTTACGTCATCAATAATGCATTTATTTCTTCTTCAATGTTGTATGTAATTTTGACTTTATACATGTATTAAATTTTGAAATTGAATTTACAAGTTTTATAGTAATTTGAAGTTGAATCGTACTGTAAAAATTGCCTCAGGTTTAATTATGTGTTTAACTTAAGAAAAAATAACAATAAATTTTATATTTTAGTTCAATTTCTTTCAATTTTATTTTTTTAGCTAGAATATAAAAAAAATATATATATCTAAGGTCCTAGTAGCAGTACGTTTGAAGAAATATGTCATTTCAGTTAAACAGTCAAGAAAATTGAAACCCTCTGCTTCTCATTTTCTCCGTTCACATCTAGAAAAAGTCCTTTACGCTTTCTTTCAAAGCGCAACCTATTTTAGGCATTGTACAGCGGTGTTATTTACCACTGAATTGTCTCCTTTTTTAAAAAAAGGAAACTAGAAAATCAATTTTTTCTCAGATAATGGACATGATTGTGTTCCAAAAATTCTGCACATGGAGTTTGGAATGGAATAATCAACACGGGAAAAACTTTATTTCGGAACAAGTAAAGTAAAGATAACACAAGGTGCTCTTCTATTTTTAGAATATATTATCGTATTTGTATAAATATTATAATTCATTTAAAAATATCGTTACGAATTTCGTGTAATTAATGCTTAATTTCATCTTTAAAATGTGTGAATAATTTATATCTGGATGTTTAATACATTAATATTACTATTCATATATATATATATATAAGCAACACCGTCCCTTAGTTTATAAGGGGCCAATCCGGTATAGTATTTAGTGAAGCTAACTGCTGTGTCTTTTGGCCTGGGTTCGAATCCCAGAGAAAACATGGATGTTTGTAAATGTACAGTGTTTTTGTGACATGGGAGTAATCTAAACAACCATAGAGCCGCAAGTTCTCTCGTAAGGTTGGTAGAAGGAGAAGACTGGTGGGAGACCCCTGACCACTATCCATGATGGGTTTTTTTCAAAATTGCTGCAAAAGCGAAACAAAACTCACTCTCCCCTGTATGGTGCTTAAAGCTACGGCTAACGGCAAACGTAAATCTAGTCTCTTGCCACGATGAACCTCATGTGCATTTATCTGAAGTTATCCACGATCCGGTAGCTAAGTAACAACAACACAGCATTATAATAGTTTTTCAATTAAAGCATGGCGAAGTATTGTCGATGTGCCCAAGTTGTTATCATATTTGATAACCAAATTTGAGACCATTATTAGCGACGTGGTGACCATTTGGATCATTCTGGAAATTACTGGAGTAATTCACAGCATCAAAATCTATGACGTAAGTGGATTTTTGAAGAAAGTGCTGGAATATAGTCGCGCAGGCAATACATAGCAGTCGCTTGCTGAAACTGAGTATTACTTCGGTTGTTGAAGGATATAAAAGGATACTTGCTGAAAACCTTTAACATTATGTGCTTGTACTCTAAAACATTTTTAGTTCTGTCTGAGCGCCATAGTAGGTGTGCAGACCTTCAGGGAATTATTATCGTTAATTTTAGTTCCTTAAATTTACTAAAATTCACGAACATAAATTAAAGTAACAATATCAATGCTTTCTTTTGAACATTATAGCATATTTTTTCAAAATTCTGTTTATTTTAAATACTCCAATTCATTCTAAGAATTCTTTACAGAGCCCGAACAAGGGTTTTTAATATATATTATTTATAAGTGGGTTTATTCATATTTTAATACATCAGAACAGAGAATTTTTACTAAAAAGCATGGGTTATCTCATCAATTGATCATAACTTTGAAATTAATGTGAATTTTCAAAATTCTTATTTCAGGTTCCGTAGAAAAAATCTTAGCAATATATAAGCAAACTATAATAAGTATAAAACCATTTTCTATAAAAGGAGAATATTTTTAAAATATGTCATTCTTGCTTCATTTTTTGCCAAAAAATTGTATTTAAGTAATTTTTGTAGTAATATTTCTTAAGATCATATCTATGTGCTTATTCTAATCCAGGTAACATTAAATATATAAAAAAATTATTCATTCGTACTATGCTTTTTTTACTTATTAATTTATATATATTTATCAAAATCATTGTTCCGAACGTAGTCGGATATCTTAACTTGTAATCAAATAGCTAAAACTCCAGTAAAATGTATTGTGTGAAAAACAAAATTAGTGTATAGAATAATTGTTGAAATATGGAATGGTTGTTTCTAACAAGATACATACATATTTATAACAAAAATATTTTCATATTAAAAAATAAAAAAACTAAAATTTAAAATTTGATCCTAAAGTCTACCAAGAAATTCACAAATTAAAATCTTATTGTATAGCATTCAAAATTTTGCATTTGCTATCAAAAACTTTCTATGCCTAGGATTTTCTTGTTTTATTTCCGTGTTTGTTCACTGAAAATTAAATTATATATAGAATATGTGCATATATATACTTGCTTTTTATTTTATTTCATTTCTTTAAAAATAAGAAAATGATAGGTTTATTTTTTTATTGTGATAATGTCCAATTGTATCAGAACATTTAGTTCTCTATGTAACAGGAGTTAAAAATACAATTATATTCAATAAGTTTAGAAAATTGTTTGTTTATTAAAAAAAAGTTAATGAAATAAGTTTTTAAAAAGTATGAAATTTACCGGAATCCTTGTTAGACGGTTTGATTTTTTGGCATTTGTTCAGTTCTAAAAGTATTTATAAAATAAATGCAATAAAAAAATCATACATACATACATTCATTCACGCAAAAACGTTATGAAAAATCTAACTTAAAATATGCCTTTTCTAAAATTGAGAAATATATAATACACTGACGGGAAAAAAATCCCAATACCAAGAAGAATTATTGTAGAGTAATGAAACTTAGACAATGCAATTGTCTTGTTAACAAGTTAAATTTATTAAATTTTCAAGATCGCAGGCTCATTTAAGTTCAAGAAAATGAATTTCAAATGGGAAATGTTCTTACATTAATAGTCGGTGTAACTTTCAGAATTTTGAATGCAAGCCTGCATGCATTGTGTCATACAGGTGCTGAAAAACACCTTGTGTTAATGAATGGTATGATTTTTGCTATTTTTGTGACAAAACTGGGATGGTCAGTGCTTGCTGTAGATCAAGCGGCAGTTGTCATCCAATGATATCCCATACGTGCTCCATTAGAGACAGAACTGGCAACCTCGCAAGCCAAGGTAACGTGTCAATACTTTGTTTAGCCCGTTACGTTACAAAAGCAGTGTGAGGGTGGTGTTGGAAAACTGCCCCCTTGAATGGTGTTAATTAATATCAGTACTATGGGTTGAATTACCAGACTGACGAACAAGTTTGCAGTTTTTATGTTTGGGATAACCACGAGAGAATTCCTGCCGTCAGGAAATTTCTGCACAGACTGTGACTCCAGGTGAAG
The DNA here is from genome assembly GCA_019973975.1 of Trichonephila clavata. Lineage (NCBI taxonomy): Eukaryota > Metazoa > Arthropoda > Arachnida > Araneae > Nephilidae > Trichonephila > Trichonephila clavata. The sequence continues at coordinate 40,669 of BMAO01022198.1, read as the reverse complement.
CTCCAGTGTGTTTAGGCCGCCGGCAGTTTGGTTGCAGGCGTTCCCCTGGCATACTCTTGACCAACCTACAACCATCATTGGCACCAAGGCAGAACAGGTTTTCATCAGAAAACACAACAGATTTCCACTCCGTCCTCCAGTAATCTCTGACTTGAAACCACTGCCGTCGCAAACGGCAATGGTTTGAAGTCAGTGGAATACACGTTACAAGGTGCCTTGGCTCGTAGCTGTCCTTGAAGTAACCGGTTTCTAACAGTACGTTGTGTCACTGTCTTCTTGAGACAGCACCAACCCTTGACCATTGCTCCCAAACATCATTCACACTGGATACATTCCAGCCAAGTCTTTCCGTAGTATCGAAATTTGAATCGATGTCAGATTTCAGATGTATAAACACGTCTATAAAATTTCATTTAGCTAACACATTTCTTTCTAGATGTTTGAATTTTTTTTTCTTCTTGCATTGTAGTAAAAAGCGTTTCAAAGTAAGCCAAGACGCACTTAGAAAACATAATATTTGGTTTGCCTCAGAATTTTTTTTTCTTTTCAAAAGATTGTCTTCGTATTGAATGTGTTTACAGCTACTTATGAAAATACTCTGAGTGTGATCCTAGTGTAAAAGCTATTTTTCAAATGCATGCATTTAAATACGAATGCATCATAATATTTATTACTAAAATATATACTTACAGTAATAATACTTGTCTGTGTATGTTAATAAAAAGTTATTTTGGAAATTGTAAGGAATGTATTGAATAGCATATACGCACGTTAGAATATCTCTAGTTTTGAGAAGAATGTTAAAAAATCTCAGAATCAGCTAGTTCTGTGATAACAACTAAAGTTATCGAATAAAATAATGATTCGCTTTAAAGTCGTACTGTTATGCTGCACGAGGATAATTGGTGATGTACTTCGTGATTTTCAGCCAGGAACAAGTTACGGAGATTACACCTCTGAACTGGAATTATACTCTTTCTACCATTTCCACACCACATCAAGGCGATGAATTTGAGTTTCAAAGCATTGAACGTACATCAGCTTCTCTATGTGACAGGTCTTCAGTAATATTAGGACTCAAACCCATATTGCATCAACGCAGGCCACAAGTTCGTGATGATGAGAACTCACCAACTGCACTACCTTAAATAAATAAAGATAAATTATTCAGAAGAATTGCAAAAAATGTAACGTACTCCTAATTTTCAAATTTTTTAGACTTTTACAGAAAAAAAATGTGAAAATATTTAATTTTTTTAAAAATCTGTAGCATAATTTGAGAAATACCATTTAAACGAAACTTTTTATGAGCCAAATGGTAAGAACGCACTCTTAAATGCAAATTGAAACAGAAATTCAACTCTAATGCTCACAAAAAGTACTGAAGCGTAAGAATAACGATGGGAAATCAAAACTACGCGATGTTTTCGGAGCAAACTACTTCTTGAAAACATTGCTATTTTGTAGCAAAGGTTCTGCAGTGTAAAGGCACTTCAAAAGGCGCATCATTTGAATTTTGAAATTTAATAGCCTTTCTGACTTCTAAAAATATTTTGAAAGTGTTACATGAATGCAAGGGTTTCTATACTTGGAAAAAGACCGGCTCCTTGCAATTGAAAAACAGAAACTTTTATGTTTTAGAACAAGTTTTTTCCATATTTAGCCTTTGGGCAGTTCTTCAAGAATAGCGTACTTTACAATTCTGAATAAAAACTTGTTTAGTCGTTATATTTCTTCGAAAAAATTACGAATTTTGTAAAAGTTACAAAACAAGATTATGTATTTTTCTGTGCATGATAATGCTTGGGATCGAATTATTTAGAAACACAATTCCTTTAAATTTGGCATTATATACTCTTTTAAAAGTAATTTAGTGAAGAAACAAAGATTTTCACGCTGCTCCCTCTTTCATGAAATTCTAAGTACATAAGGTGTATTTTATTACATGAATTTTGCAAAAGTATGAAATGCAGGCGAAAACGATTCATATAATATTAATAACTTATTTTACGATATCTATATGTTCTCAACATGTTAAAGAACACAGAAAAAAATATTTGTACTCGTAAATTTTTAAGTATTTAAATATTTTCAGTTTTGATTTAAACAAAAATAATAAAAGGGACCATTATCCTTTCTGGGAGTAAGAAGCATGAGTAAAAAAGCATCCATTTAGTATAGTGGAAGAAACTTGCGTATAAAGAGAACTCTATAGAATAGCTAGACACCAGAAATCTCAATGAATATGTAAACTTAGGGAATTTCGAGCAGTCGAGAATCCCAAAACACGTTTATATGTCTTTGTGGTAAGTTCCGTTGCTTTGTCGTAATAGAATAGCATGAAACAACAAAATATACGACTTTTTATAAGTGAATTCACCGTTATATATATATACGTATATATATATATATGCAATACCTTCGCATTGTTTTGTGCATCTATATAATATTTTTGAGTAAGGTTATTGATTTAGCTTCCTGATTTTTAGTTTCTTTTTGAGAGAGGAGGGGTATGAGAAGCGTATTTTTTTAATTCTAAAGACTGTTGATTCTGTTAACATATCTTATATGTTTGAAGAAATAAATGATAGAGATCGTAAGCTTACAAAAAATATACTCCATAACAATGACGAGACTCTCTCTCTCCCTCTATAAAATGAGCACTATTAAATGCATTATAAACTTTCGGAGAAGTACAGAAATGAGAGAACACAATTATACAATGATCAGTAATTGATTTCCCCTCAGAAACAATTACTATTATAGCTTTTACATAGATAATAATCAAGCGCAGGGCAGGTGTGCAGGGCATACACCTCAAGCGGGTGCCCCAAATCAGGAATAGCAAAATGTCGCATAAAGCTCTATCATTCAAGCAAAAGGAATTTTTGCTTGAATTTTTCAAAATAAAGCTTATGTTAAGTCAAATAAATATGCCGAATTTTAAATAATGGAAAATTAAAATAAGTCACAATTTCCACACAGCAAAGCGTGATTTGGAAAAATATAATGTTGTACACAGTGTGAAATTCGTGGCACAGTGTGTAATGCCGCAATATAAAAGATTTTGTGCTTATCAGCGGAACTGGTGGCGCACTGTAGATCGATGCTTTACAAAGGGGTCTTAAAAATTATTTTTTCGGAAATATCTAATAAGGTTAATATTACTTAAGACATCGAAGTGTTTAAATTCAATGTGCATTGAGGAAATTAAAACAATTCCATTTTATAATAATCTTGCAATTAAGAAAAATAAAATAGAGGAAAAAGATTTTTGTGCATGTTCCATTTTTATTAAGGTTTTACTTTTTAATGTTGTTTAGGTAAACGATTTTATAAAGTCAACGTTGAGTATTAATCAATTAATCAAAATATTCAAAATTCTCTAGAGGGGCCGCACATTAAGGCTTTGCATGACGACGGCCGGTACCCTAGGATCGATCCAGGTCAAGTGGAATGTGCTTTCACTAGTACAGTTTAAAAACTCTTTAATAAAGTCTTACAACATTAGTGCAAACATTATTTGCATTTTTAAATGTTGTAACAATACTTTACACTTTGAAAATAAGATTTCAAGTATTTTAAATCATTATTTAAATATATATATAATTTTAAGTAAGCGTCACGCCCTAATATGGAAACGAATGCTAAGTAGCTTTCAGAAAAGAAATGAAGGATTTTTATATGTATGGGAAGTTTTTTTACGTAAAAAGATGGTTGATATGATAGACAGAAAACACTGTACAAATACATGAAGTAAAAATGAAGCAATATCTTCAAAAATTAGATACAGTATTTCGTATGTCTTCTTTAAATTTCAAATGAAGCTGAGGATTGGTCATTGCAAATGCAGACAGTACATTCTTCCGGAGCTGGCATTACCTTTTCATGCAGCATCATATACGTAAATACCAGTTGCCGCAATGTAATTTTAATGGCATTACATAGATAGGCATCTATGACACTACATAGCCACATATATATGACCCCAAATAGCCACATATCTATGACACCATATAACCACATATCTATGACACCACATACGTAGGAACCTGAGCCCTGACGAGCCAAAAGTGTCCTCGAGATTTTAATCCTGCCGAGAGACCCAGGCAAAGCAGGCACTCTAGGGATGTCACATAAATCATACAGAATCAATATTGTCGATTTTTTTGCATCATGAAACGCCACCGACTTAGGCTGGTATCGAGCTCTGGGGTCTACTTTATTCATTAAATGCAAGATTGAAGAGATATTACGGCATTTTACAAACATCTATTTATTATACCTCAAATATTATCAATAATTTTATTAACAGCATTCAGAAAATAAAATAAGTTTTAATTACGATGTTGAAAATTTCAACAGATTTTGGAAAAGGAAAAAAAAATCAGGGGGAAAAAATGTATACTTTACTTCCAGTCATATATTCAACATAATAAATAATACTATAATAACCCTGCTCGCGCAGGGGTTTTTGCTGTTTGGGGATTCGAGAAATGATCAGTCATAATCAGCTCAAATTATAATTTATTATTATTTCTAACTTGAATTGAAAAAAAAAATCAAGTTAGGAAATGCACATTTTTACTAAGCATAAGAGCAATCACACAGCAATAAGGATACTTAATATTTGAGTATAATTTAATTCACCTACTCTTAGCATACTTTAGTTTTACTTAGCATACTACGGTTTAACCTACCGTAATTCTGTTAATAGTTGTACGACCTCTGGTCGTTATTATTAATCTCTATCGTATGACTTAATCGTCAATTAGCAATATTCAGTCATCGAGAAATTACTCGTTGGATAACTCTTGACTAGCTTCCAACTTCTCTCAACTAACCTCACGTATCTAAAAGCTAATGCTTAAAAAGAACCATTCATTTGAATAAATCGACTCTTCTTCTTCAGGATAAAGTTTTTAATAGAACAACAGTTAAAAAGAAATAAATTTACCTCAAGAGAATTAGTACAGTTTCGCAAATAGATCCGTTACAGTATTAACCATAGGAGGAAATTTCTATGAAGGGTTTGAAGATCACTTATTCATCCCTCACTAGAATTTTATTGTTCAAATTTAATAAAAATATCTGATCATCTATCCAATAACAAGATTTTTTAAATTTAAATAACTATGGTATATGGAAATACTTCTATAATGTAACAATCGTTTTGAATGCATATCAATGATTAGGAATAAGTGTTTATATAATTGAAAATAATCTAGTATTTAAAATGCGACATCTAGGAGTTTATTGATCTCATATTGCAGAGAATAATTTTTAGATAATTTTCTCAGTCATATTCTAAGAATTATTCAAGAACATAACACAAAGTGTAAGTGGAATAAATACTAGTTTTATATTTTATATTATGTTAGCAAAACCAATAATCTAGAATACAATCAGTGAACGCGATAAAAAAAACACTAGCCTGAGCAAAAATATCTTAAATATAGGGGAGACCGGGGCAAGATGACGACGTTAACAGTTTTTGGTTGTTTATTAATTTATTTTTAAGAGTAGTAAAATCAATTTTACATGAACTGTTAGAATAGTCCTTTGTAGTATTAAAATATATTACCATTTAATTTTTCCAATAAAAGAAGTTAATGATTATTTTATTTTTTTATAACCTTAACAAATCGTCATCTTGCCCCAGTACTGGGGCAAGATGACTTTTGGCGTGGGGCAAGATGGCGACACTGAAAAAGGTTGAGCATATTTTATCTTTTGAATGTGTTACATGGTTTAACAAATGATAACTGAGTTTTTATATCTTACAAAGTATCAAACTAAGCGTAATCCATTGTAACTTAATGTTGAAGTACTTAGTTGTGTACCTAACAAAGACACTGATAAAAATGACATTTTTATAATTGGAACATTCCTCATGCCAACACTCTTGACATTTACAGCACTGGATCCATTCTTCTGTTGGAGGGTTCCTCTTCACAAGCAGGACATCTTATAACACCGTCCTTTGAAGTTGATACAACTGGAATGTTTGGCTTGGATTTTATAGATTTAGGCCTACAGGAACAGTTTGAGTATTTTTACTCCCTTTTTAGCTTCACGAGCTTTTTTCTCTGTTTTTTTAAAAAAAACTTCCTGGTCTTCCTTCTGCTTTTCCATTTGTTCTAACATTTCTTTGGTGGGTATGCTTGTAAGAATGCTAGAGCTCAATTTTTTGCTTTTCTTTTTTTCTCACATTATGTTGTTTTAGGCAATGGTTTGAAATTAAAAAAAAAACACTAACAGGTTTCTTTGGTGCATCGGAATCAGCATTTGCCATAAGTTCTGGTTTTTCTGGAGGGTTTATATGTTGGTTTTCTATTACCGGGGTTTGAGGATTAGCACTATTATTCTCAGTTTCATTGCCAACAGCAGCATGGTTAGTAGTTTTTACCGCAGCATAGTCATGTTAGCTAAACACAAGAGGATTATGTGGCTCGATCCGATATTCTTTAAACCCTTTCAACGGCATTTCCAACTGTAGCTGATTTGAAGTAAGTGATGCTCAAAACCTCACCAATATTTTTGTCTGTGACAGTTTGTTCTGGATGAGTGACCATAAAGTTGTCACATGCTTGGCTAAAGTGCATTTTTAACTGGTCGAAAAATGACACAAGGGGCTGGAGGCGATGTGGTGTGTGCGACGGCAACCCAACCATGATGATGTTTTTCACTCAGCAATATAAGATAGCCTGCAAAATTATATGAGTTTTGGGATTGTCAAATTCAACATATTAGGAGATTCTTTGCTTGGATTCACATGAAGATAAAAGTGCTTCAAAAAAGAGAAAAAGGTCCCCTCACTGTTCCAGCCCTTATCACTACAGTTGCCTACAGTTCCTGGTGGGGCTCTTTATACAAGCTCAGGAAGCATTCGTTTTCTCGCCAAAAATCAGAAAAAGGTGGCAGATAAAAGCCAGTAGCTCTAAAGCAACAAATTGTTGTTACATTCCTTCCGCTTTAGGGGGGGCTTAGCGGAGGGCAAAACTTTCTTCCTCTGGCCACCCCATTCGAATGAAACCTTTCCCGATCCGATGTACCTCTTAGCCCCAAAAGAGATGGAAGCGCAAGGTCACTCGGACATACACACAGACCAGCAAGTGCTCACAGGATTTAATAGAATGGACAACAATAGTAAGTTCAATAAATTCCGAAACAGGGCTCGTCATCTTGCCCCAGACTTTCTGTTTAAAAATATTCGCTCTCATTACCATGAAGGAAGGCAATTAATTGGCATTTATTCATGGTAATAGGTAGTATTTAAACCAAGTTACTCATAAATATTAAATAGAAACGTTATATCTTACCTGTATCTGTAGCAGAGCTTATTTACACATGCATAAAAGTTATATCGTGGCATCGAAAAACAATCAAAGCTTCACAACTAACACAAAAAGGGCGATTTCAGCGTGTCTATACTATAGTTTCACGAAAGACCAAAAGGAGAGCCAGTAGTGTTCATTTGATGCTGCTACCTAGTGGAACACGGAAAAATTAAGACATTAGTCATCTTGCCCCGGTCTCCCCTAGTACCAATTGGGCTGATGTAAATTCTTAATACTTGTTTAAAAATAAAGATTTTCACGCACTAAGATCATATGGTCTTACTTTACAAAACTCGGAATATTTACAGAATTACGTCTGAAAGAAATGGAAGGATGAAAATGAATGTTAGGTATTAGTTAACTCTGATGTACAATAAGAAGTATTTTACACATACTGGTTCAACTTTATTGCTTATGAATAAAATGAATTCTGAACTTGAAATCTACTAAGATAGTAAAGAGAATTTGAATAATATCAATTCATATAAGAAACAGTATTAATATATTTATATGGTTATCATATGTAAATAGATTTAATTAAAACACATTTTGAAAATTAAAGCTCTTTTAAAATATAATTTTAATTTATAATTTAGGATTAATTTTCAAAGTTTCTCATTTTTCCATCTACAAAAAGTTACTATAAAATAAAATAAAAAAGTTAAATATGTGTAGATCAAATATTTACTGTGCTTTAAGTTTAATATAATACTGCTTCCTTTACCATTACAGTAATAAGGAATTTATCTTTTACCTTTCTTTTTTAGCTACACCCTAAAATTTTCAGTAAACATGGCATTTTTAATTTGACTCTATTTAATAATTCCCAGAGAAAAGCAACATTGGTGTTATTTGTCAGAAATTACGATGTTGAAATTTGTTTAAAGAATATTTCCCGTAAAAATGTACATCTGTTATTCAAATAGTTGCATTATCTATATTAAACCAGTACCAGTTGGTGAAATGTTTTGTTTCATACTAATAACAACAAAATGTAATAAATATAAAAGGAAACAATTATTACTGAAAAATTAGTTTAAACCAATTAAAAATATTATATACTCTTTTCTCTATTCTAAATTATTCATTAAAATTTATTTCTGTATTTAAAACTTGTAGATAAGATCCATTTACTGTGAAACTTTGCTTTCCTTACATACGTGAGCTTAAGACATTGAAACTATCGTTTTTCATTGCTTCTAATTTAACTTGTTGAAGTAACGGAAACGTATTATCCGCATTACTCGGGAGGAAATATTATTAGACTTTATATTGATTACTGCTTCTATCAAATCTTCACTAATATCGGGGTAGGCTTGATGTTATAGAACTCTTTTCAGTTAATTTGAGATCTTTGATATTACAATAAGTTGATATTCACCTGAAATAAAACAACTGATTATAATTCGCAATAATTAGATTAACCTAAAGAACAAGACATGTCAAAACATACAACACATATTTCACAGACAGGTAGATGTTATGGAACATTGATTTTGACAGACTTCACGCCTTATGTTACAACATAATCTGCAGTTGCATTCACCGAATATTCACATTTAAATATTTCCCCGCTAAATTTATTTTTATGCAAAGGAAATTTATTTCACATTTGAATTATATATAGATTATAAGCTGTTGAGAAAATATAAATGAAAAATAATATATATATATATGTCAGGTTTGAAAAGATTAACTTCAAAATTAAGTGAGTAATAAATGAAAATAGAGCGAACTCTTTATCATCGCGTAAGGAGTTGTATGTAAATAAGCCTATTTAAAGGTGGAGCGAGAGAGAGAGAGAGAGAGAGAGTGCTGACGAAGTAGAACATTGATTCTCTCCTCGGATTTGATTTGAAAGGAAACGAAGGATGACTTACTAGTAAAGGTTCGCTCCTCGCTAGCTCCGACTAACTACACGTCATTACTTACGAGTATTGTGCATCTGTTATCTACAGCCCTTATCAGGGCTAACTAGTTAGAGCAGACACAAAAGTTTCGCTCCTCATACCGACCTTTGGAAAACGACTTGGAAATGGCTACCACTTACGAATCTAAGGGACACGGACTTAACTAAATCGCCACGCCGCACTCCTACTCCACCTCTATTACCACCATGTGAGCAACTCCAACTTAACAAGGCTCAACTGAGTAAGATGATCACTTTCAGGAAACATAAGCTTGCCTGTATACAAGAGCTGCAAGCCATGCCGGACCACCACCCAGAAGATTCCTTCTACGCTCGAGCTATGCCGAATTACAAGAAATTGAAGAGACCATCCAACTTGCGGTGAGTGATATTGACTCTTTTCCGCCCTGTGATACCCCTGGTTGCCCACACCACGACAATAACTAGCCTCCAGCTTCAGCAACCAGAAAGGAACCCAGTCAAACTAAACGTAAAGATATTTCTGATTTTGAGTATCCTCCCCTAAGGAAGACTGCTCGTAAGATTAACTTAGATTCTTCTCAAGCTATTGACAGTAACCTAATTTCTCAAAATAAATTTGTAATGCCTGATATTAACGAAGAAAATTCAGGATTAGAAACTCAGACCAAAATCACACAAGACGAACCGAAATCCCCATTGGCTAATCACCCGGCTACACCGTCAAATCAAAACACAGCACAAAACACGCCTACCTTACCTCCACCAGTAATGCTAAAAATAACGGATCATGTTAAATCTCAAATGAACACCATAATGGCCACGTACCCTAAACTTAGATCACGACTCACCGGGGAATACATAAAATTATACACAGATAACTTTGACCAACGCCGCACACTAATACAATTTTTAAAAGCCGTTAAATTTCAATTCTACGTAATCCCACCAAAGAACGAAAGCCCCATAAAAGTTGTTATAAAAGGACTCTCCCCCGAAACTTTAAAGTTGAAGACATTAAACCAGACCTCGAAGTACTTGGATACACCCCAGAAAAAGTTAATCAACTAATTGGAAGACACACTAAACGGACACTACCTATCTTTTTAATCACACTCCCACGTAACATCGAAAATTTAAAAATCTTGAATCAAAAAACACTAAACTACCTAAGCATTAAAGTCGACGGATACAATGGAAGGGGTGTAACACAAAGTTACACCTGTAACAACTTCCACCATAGCTCCGATAATTTTCACCTTACCGCTGCCTTAAATGTGGCGAAGGCCACATTACTCGTGAATGCCCCATCAAACAACGGCTAGAAACTACTTTCTGCATCAATTGCCAAGTCTACGGGCATATGGCAAACTGGAAAGGATGCTCCTGCTTCCCTAAACCCCCTAAGGGTACTGCTCAAAATAAACGTAACTCATATACTAGCATATGCAATAGTATCGTTAGACCTAATATCTCTTACGCGCAAACAGCTAATAATAATAATAATAAAAACGTTTCTGATTCAAATAACAAACACCAGATGGCACAACAAAATCCTGGGTTTTCCGCACAAAATGAGGCCATAAAAAATCCCCCAACTAATAATAGACAGTCGTATAATGGCAATAATAACTTTAACTTTAATCCTAATAATTTCAACCCAAATCAACTTCAACTTAATAGTAATTTTATAACATTCAAACAACATTGCAAATGACTATGCAATGCTTATTCCAATTGTCTCAATTCACTCAAGCTCTCTGTAACTCCAATCCTAACATCATGAATAACTTTAACCAGGTCCAAAACGCTAGCAATAATCCAAACCAAATGCACGCCTTAATAGAGGCATCTTGCAATAATAATAATTTATAAGTCCCCACTTGGTTTCAATTTGTGTTCTTGGAACGCAAACGGACTGCTTAGACGTAGAGTAGAGCTGCGGATCTCTCTCTTTATAGAGAAGCACTTTTCCGATATTTTTCTCATACAAGAAACCCATCTGAGACCTTCACAAACATTTAACATAGTCAATTATACATGCTACAGAAATGATAGAATTACTGACGGTGCGGCCGCCGGAGGAACTCTGATTCTCATTAAAAAAGTTCTTAAGCGCTACTCACTACCTACCCCACCTCTCCGCGCAATTGTAGCTACTAACATCATTTTAACTCCTAATAACCATGACCCAATCTCCATAGTCTCCATTTACATCCCACCATCCTCCGATGACAACCTCTTCACAATAGACCTTGAGTACTTTATCCAAACTTGCAGTAACTACATCATTTTAGGAGACTTTAACGCCACGCCAATGCCTGGAACTGTAATAATAACTCTAACAGAGGTAGACATCTATACAACTTTGCAAGTGCTATAAATCTAAATATAGCCTATCCCGATTCTCCTACTAGATTTGGACATAATTCTGCTAATACTATCGATATTGCTCTCATTAAAAACTTCTACTATCCATATACTATTACCTCCATTAATGACCTCTATTTTGACCATAATCCTGTCTTTCTTAAATTCGATCTTAAACAACATAGGACCTTCCAATCCGAGAGCAATCTCTACTAATTGGAAAGAATTTAGAAATAACCTAAATCAAAATATTTGTATTTTAAATTTTTATCCAAATGACATAAATAATATCAACGATCTCGAAAATAAGATTTCAGAGTTCACCGAGGTGGTCTTCGAGACACATAGACACGCCTCCTGACCAATAGAAAACGTTCATCGCAACTACACCCCACAAAACATCAATCAGCTCATCAAACACAAAAACTACCTCCGTAAACGATATCACCAAACTTTGAACCCTTTTTTCAAATACTTATTCAATAGAGCACAAGCTAATTTAAAAAAGGAACTCAAAAATATAGCAATAACTTATGGAACACTAAACTCGAAGCTTTAAATACAACAGATAACAGCCTATGGGAGGCGCAGCGCTTTTTAAAAAACAAACGATCTAGCATTCCAACTCTCAACTGTGCAACCGGTATGGCCGTCACTGATCCGCAGAAAGCTAATCTTCTTGCCAACACAATTAAAAATAACTTTGTTGAGAATCCCCGTAACAATGATAACTTTAACCATGATGAACAAATTATTAATTCTGTTGTAAATAACTTTCTCTCCACTCCCCCCACTACTCAAATTGAACCCACTTTACCTGATGAAATAATCAATTTTATTAAAAAAACAAATAAGAAAAAGCGCCAGGAAAAGATGGTATAACCTATAATATGCTTAAAAACTTTCCTTTAAAACTAATTCTTATCCTTACTATCAAAACTTTAATATTTCACCACTTCCCAAGTAATTGGAAAGAAGCTATCATCTTCCCCATTAGTAAGCCTGGCAAAAATATAAACCTCGCTGAAAATTATCGTCCAATCTCGCTCTTATCAACTTTAAGTAAGCTAACTGAATCTATTATTCTAACCAGACTAAAAGACTTTATTAACGAGAAAAACTTTATTAACCCTAATCAGTATGGTTTTACTAATAAACTTTCTACCCTACACTCACTTCTCAGATTAATAGAAAATATTTCGGAAGGTTTCCAAAAGAAGAAGAGCACTGGAGCTGTCTTTCTGGATATCCAGAAAGCCTTCGACCGTGTTTGGATCAATGGACTCACTTTCAAGCTAATTACCTTCGAATTTCCCTCTCCTATAGCTCACCTAATCCACTCCTATCTTATAAACCGTTCTTTTATGATCAGAGTAAACGAATCTCTCTCTAATTCACACAATATTACCGCAGGGTGCCCTTAAGGGTCCCTCCTAGGATCTCTGCTGTTTAACATTTATATCAATGACATCCCTAATTACTCATTAACCAATATTAACATGTATGCGTGGATGATACGGCCGTTTCTGTCACATACAGAAACTTAAAAACCATAACCTTTGCACTAAACAAACACTTAAAACTACTTGAAACTTTTTACGACAGATGGAAAATAATCATTAACGTAGAGAAATCATGCGCAGTTATCTTCACTAAAAAACGAACCAATCCACCACTTCTCATCGTGTACAACAAACAAATCCCCTGGTCTCAGGAAACCAAATACCTCGGTATTATTTTCGACTCACACCTTACTTGGAAACAACATATTTTATACGTTCGCGATAAGTTCCGAAAAATTATGTTTAAACTCCCCCCCCCAGGGGGCTCGCCTTCTTTAGGTGAGTACGGGCGTCACAATCCCGAGGTGCCCTAGTGATCTTTTCCTTTTCCCACAGGGTTTACTGTCTTTGGTAAACACGGGCTTCACGAACCCGAGTTACCCTAGTGATCCTTCTCTATTTTCGACCCTCTTTCTTGTCATTCAATTCATTCTTTCTTTCTCTACCCGTCTAGACCACAGATATTAAAACAAATGTTTGGCGCCGTATAGCCGAAATCGGCTCTTGCGCCAATAAACCCCAAAATCTCTCTCTTAAACTTTCCCCCCTAATATCTCGGAACTCACATTTAAGTATAGACAACAAAGTGCTTCTCTATACAGTCGTTATGCGTCCCATTATTGCTTACGCTTGTCCAGTTTGGGGCTATGCTGCAAATACTAATATTAATATTTTAAATGTAGTACAAAATTCATATATTCGCATGATAGTTAAAGCAACCAGGTATATGAGGAATGATGACATTAAAACGCACTTAAAATTAATAGCTTTAAATCTCACATTCAAAAAATAGCCATTAACTTTTTTAACTCTCTCTCTCTGATACCAACAATATGAATATGTCTAACCTAACTCCATATAATGCAAATTGTAATACTAAAAGGTCAAGGAGAATCCTTCTGGGCTTCTTAAGCTATTTTATCATGTAATAATTTTTTAATTATTGCACTCAGTAAATTTTGCAAAATTAACTTTTATTTAAACTCATATTTTATTTCCTCTACTTCACCCCACTGCACAAGCTATTTTTCAATATGTCTTTCTTACCCCTTGTGGGCAGCCAATAAGAGTCTCTATCCTTACCCATCCTCGACCAATCAGAGAGCAGTGTCTAAGGTCTCAGACAACCACAGCCTTCCCAGGGAAAGTTTCAAAATTCCCAGTCAAGACGCCACTCATAGCCACGCCTCCAACCAACCAATAGCCAACAAGCCTCTCCGCAGAATGAAAAACCCCACAAACGTCGTTCCAACATCTAAGACTATTACGATATGGGATTGAGGACTGTTTTTAAGTCCAGACGCCCACAGATACACTGTAATCAACCGACGAAGGCGAACGCGTATAGGAAAAGGCTCAGCTGGTGGCTCCTTTTCGGATAACTGTCTATTGTTCTACTCGGTTGCGCGCCCAAGGGCCGCCATGTTAAATTTTAGATGATTGCAGCAGAATAAAGAAGTCTTTTTTAGAGATGACGTCCTCCTCATTTAACCAGCAGGCCTGTGGCCTGTTATATATATATATATATATATGTATATATATATGTTTTACTTTTAAATATTTGTTCCAAATCGATTATAAAAATTATATTTTTAAAATTGTATTGTATATTTTATTATATTGCTTATTACTTAATTACGTTATAATAATAGCTTTTAAAATAGGCCGAAGAAGTAATTTTAGCTAGCTTATAAAATTTTATTAATAAATTTAAATGAAAGCTTTGTACATTACAAGTTAGCGATAAGTTACTTTTTGCTTTCCTGTTCAGTACATTTTACTTTAAAGTTTTCTAAACAGTCTATCCCTTTTACTCTATATAACTTCGTGTGCTTTTGGGTGTACTTTAGAGAACAAAGTACACGACCTTTATAATAGTACGTTAAGTGTAATTAATTCGTATTCATACTTACAAATAGCATTTCAAATGACTGCAACACCATATCATAAGTCATTCTGTCACTCCCTAAATATCTTTCTCAATGTCCCTTTAGGTCAGTGATCTCACACTTTCTGTGGGTTGGATAAGTAAAAGAATATTAACGTCGCATTGTCCAGCTACACGAGGGATTTTGGCGACCAACCTAATAATTTTTAACCATAGCCAAGTGACGAGGGCGACACCTAAGCTGGAACCCCCTCTCCTAATCCTGTGAGTGGGAAGATTATCCATTGGAATCTTCTGCTTTGGAAAGGGGGGAACATTAGAATTGTACATCAGCATTTGTTATGACTTAACCAGTTTTAAATATTTTCGATCTTAAATAGTTAAACCACATATGCTAAAATCCTTATGCTGTGTCTAGGAAATGTCCATACAATAATTAACATTTTCCATATAGTGTGCCAGGCAGACGAATGTCCTTAAACGCTAACTTGTATTCGGCGTTGCTTTTGTCGAGTCGGTAGTTTTGAGTCATGGTGCCCCTATTTATTCGCCATGTGTACATTGAATCTATCAAGATTCCTGTACAAGATTGTGTGGCAAGTTTCAAGATTCGGGGAGTGTGAATCTAGCTTAGCTGTTGTCCTTGCTATTTAATTGAGTTTAGATGTCTGTCGCTGATAGTCATTTTGTCTTTTCAAGTAAGACGTTAATGAATACTCAGTTTTCCATTTTTTTTTAAATCACGTAATACGCATATCGATTACTAAATTTAAGATCTAATATACTCTTCCTCCCTAAGGTTCTGCGGATTTTATGAGTAGAATACATGAAGTTTTTGGTATTTAAATAAGAGGTTTTTGACAAAAAGCGATTCTAAGTAGATGAATAAAATATGTCATGCCATACTATCTTTTTATTTAACTCCATTAAATAATTCCCGTTTTATATAATACTACATTTTCACAGTTGAATATTATTACATTTCGAAAAAATATTTTTATTTTAATAAATACATTTTATTGAAATTTACTTCTAAGAAGATAATTTTTTATCGTTGATTTCTCCCATCCAAATATATTCCACATTTAAATTTCGTCAAATGTTCGATTTTTGTAAAATCTTATTTGCATATTTTTAAATTTTGAGTCTTAGAAATGGAGATATAAAAAATTTGAAAAATGAAATAATTTCGGTAATTTTAATATCACATTATCACATCGTAATTCATTTTGCACATCTATACTGTAATTTTGATCTCTTGAGTTATTATGAAGCATTGATGTTATATAATTTTGTGATCTTTGAGGAGAATTATGAAAATCAATAATAATATACTATTCCTAATATGTCATTTATTAATGCTTACATTTATATTAATGCTTTTATTTAAAATTCTTTCTCTAAAAGATAGCAAATCATGAGAATCATCTTACATATAGAAGCATTTATGCATGTATAATGCTATTCATTGAGTCCACTATTCAATGACAGTTTTCTTTTAATAGCAAATGTATTGGGGGGGGGATACAGAAAAGCTTAAATTCGTCAGGCAGAGTGTAAGAAAGCGTAACATAAATTGATACATCCATCTAATGCACCATTAACTATTATATATTCTATTTCCGTGAGCCTCCAGGCTTTCTGAAAAACACAAAAACTTTCATTATTCGAATTTTCTTGTACCTATTTATGTCGTAGTTACTTTCCATAGAAAGAAACTTTTCTATTTCTGAATGCTAGGTTCTTTCAATAAAATATTAAATTACTTTCTTTCAAAGAGTTGTATGTGCCCTACATTTCAATAGTTACTATCTATTTGGAGTACCATTTATTATTTTAAATATCAAATAATTTTCAATGATACTTTGTCAGTTGAATATATTTTCTCTTCATTCGAAGTACGCTGTAACACCGAATAATGGAGTAAATGTTATTTCTAATACCTTTGCTGTTTCCGGTTTTCGATTTTTTTTTCTTATGTACCATTCAGTTGCTTTCAAATAATCAAAAGTAAACATGTTGATAAAAAAAAATTATACTCGAGTTATTTTTCATATAATTAAGAACAAGCGTTAAAAATCCCATAAAATAATAAAAGGTGTCTGGGCTTAAAGTATCCAAACGTTAGGGTCTATTATGGACCTACCCAATCAGATTGTAATAAACTATTCATCCGTAGATCGGAAACTCCTCCGAGATTTTTTGGGTCTAGTCCGATCGGTTATTATGTAATATAAACCAGTCACGCGTGTACAGCGACGTGTTTGAACAGAATGGAATGTCGTTACTGGCTTACCTAATAGACTTGGCAGGAATCCTACAAAATAATTCATGCACACGATTGTGTCTTCTATCACGAAAACTTAAGAATACTTGCCAGTTTGAGATACTAGAGTACCTGTCTTCTTTAAAGTTCTACGATGCCAAACAATGCGCGCACGTGTGGCCGATCAAACTAGCTCCCAAAAAATCTCGGAGGGATGAACATTTTATTTTATTCTGATGGGTAGTTCTGAAATAATAAGCCCTAACTTTTGGATACTTTAAGCCCGAACACCATGTGTATTGATATGCAATTAATCTTCTAATGAAAAGTTTCAGAAAAATATCCAGATTAGAAAAAAATTAGTCACACGTTAAAAAAAGGATCTAGATTTTCTAGACAAAAATAATTTATAACACCATTAGTGTATTTTTTACATACAACATGCAAATACATCGTTAGTTTGAGGGATAAATGAGGGACTATCACTAAATATCTTTGACTTAATTTTAGGTGTTCTTTTTCTTTACAATTGTATTCATACAAAAGAAGGCTGTAATGAAACACTTTGAGACATAAACATGGAAACTCTATTTTGTGTATTGAACCAGTATTTTCAACAAGAGTTCTTTTGTACAGAGTTTTAAGCTCACTTCACACGCATTTTAAACAGTAATGAGTCATACTTTCAAAATATATTATAAAATCTTACAATTATGCATGATTACTTTAATTTTTTCCCCAAAAAATATGTGCTCCTTAATGCTACTTTAAAGTTGACAAAATCATCCCAGAAATGGATCTCCATGAATGGGACTTTAAAAGTCAAACTTGTACCACTAGAATCCGACTCTTTTATGCAATGACAAATTTATCGTCCGTTCTGTTTTCTTAATTAGATATATTCTGAATTTGTTTCTAGCAAGAGCAGATAGTTGAGCGGTTGTTTTATACAGGTAATAAAGTGTACATCGAGAATTGGGAAAAGTTATCCTAGCTATCTTTCAAGAAAACTGAAAATAAACACATATTAAAGCAGTGTACTTGTCAAGGGACTCATCAAACTGTATGTTGCAAACTATTGACAAAAATAATTTTAATTACATGATTACAATGTTTAAATGAAATTATTTTTCAAATTTTGATATGTTTTTTTATTATACTTACTATATAACTCAATATAGATTTATGTACGCATTCGAATCTGAATTACTCCATAAATTGATATTTTGAGGGTTAATTACTGTATACAAATATAGAAAACATATTAAGAAAAATTATAATAGATGTGCTCAAAGTAATAGATTCATCATTCTTAAAAGCTATTTAAGATTAGATAGAGCAATATTATTTTCGACAAAAAAAAGCAACATTTCTTTGAACTCCAAAATGGAAAATGAAAATATTTTTTTTCGTCTCAACAAAAGTATTATACATCGTATAATGAGATATTGTCATTTGTAGCTAATGGGATTTTGTATATATGGTATAAACACCTTATTCAAGAAGAATTATTTCAAATCCCTCTGCAAACAATTCAGCTAAAAGTTTTGTTGGTGCAATTGATATACTCTAAAATTATATAAAAGTTTTCATGAAATCTTTCTGATCAATGAGTTAGATTAAGATGTAATATATATATATATGTATATATATATAAGCACATTTGGCTTATTTTGTGAGTGATAAAACTTACCAGACTTACTTTTATAAAAATGATCTACTGTTTTTCTTGAGGCACAAACTCTAATTCGACCAAAAAAAGAGTAGTTTTTTACACCACAAAACATTTTCAACTTAAAACATATTATACTCTCCCTAATAAAAAAAGCAGCAATATGTCTGCATAAAGTTAAACTTTATTTGTGAAATTTCAAACCATTTTCTTTTTTCAAAAATATTAGTATAAAATACTGTGTGACATTCATGTTTGCTTACAATTAAGTATGTATGAAAACAAACTTCATTTTTTAAAAGATTAAATGCATATATTTTAAATATTCAAATTGTAAAAGTAAAACTTGTAGATCCAATTACTTTTTAATATAAACTCTTGTTATTTACAATTTTGTTTTATATTTTTTTAAATATATTATATAGAGCTAAATGGTACCTAAATACATATGTGAACTTGTAATTAAAAATGTTTCAGAAATCCACAAATGCATTTGATATAAACTTAAATCTCTGCTTTTATTGCTAGTTAAATTGAGTTTCTTAATGAAATACATCCCTAGAAACTTAAATTTATAATCTTTTTATTTTAATTTGATTTCAAAGAATTAATTCGCAATGTCATATAGTGTAAACTTGAAAAATACAGAACAGAAAACATAATTAAAAATATACTACCCTAAAGCATTTAACATTTTTACGAAACTAAGATTACTTTAACTGTATAGTATTTTCTTTCTAATGGTATATGAACAAACCTCAAACTCATTTTGTTGTTTCTATAAAGTGGCTCCAAAAGAAGTTTTGCAAATGACCATTATTGACTAAAACTTTAGATAATACAGACACAATTCCCAAAAAAATGGGCAGGTTGTTTCATAAAAAATATAAGAAAAACTACCATCTCATTTAACTTTACAAACAAAAATTCATTTTTGCACGAATTATATATTTCGCAAATGATAAGATGTAAAATTAAACCTTTGTTATTGAAGAAATTGTATCACAAGTAAATATCTGAATTTTTTTTTATAAATTAAAAATGAACACAAATTATTACAAATTTAAAAGAAAAAAAATAATAAGAACTTGCCCTTGTATCATACGCTACTCTCATTAGAATAGGAGTCACTCTTTAACTCGATACGTTCCTCATGAAACCAGGGTGAATCAGAGCTACACTATTATATCCCGTCCTGTCCTTTATTTTCATTCTAATAGCACCACATACAAGACAAATGCTAGATGCATTGTGCTTAGGGGCACATGCTGTTACTCTACGTTTTAACCCTACACCTTCTCTTGACCTCTGCTGGCAACTCTGCTTCGTAGAATCCAGAACTCCTGCATTTGTTAGCTCTGTTGCGACATTCTTATGTCTTCCGTGATTTTTGCAGGTTGTTTTCAGTGTTGGATTTGGACACAGCTCCTCCAAAAATTATGGTTTTTTGAGCTATGCATTGTATAATTTGGCCTAAATTATTGACAGAATAAGTTTATGGAAAAAAGATGAACTCGAAGGGAGTATAGGCCGATGGCTAGTGTTGGAAAGCAGTTCTTCATCATATTTTGGTCGTACCAAAGTTATCCTTTATTTCACGGTCCAAATTTGCTCTAGTAACATTATTCAATAGTTGACAACGCAACTGTCAAAGGGAGAAAGAACAAAACCACCTGCTCTCACTAATTGATACTACACTCACATAAGATTACAGCCATTTATAGGTTTCATGTAAAATTAGTTCATTTTGCTTGTTAAATCTTAAGTGTGATAGCTGAAATACAACAACAACCCCGATTTGACGCATCAGGTAGTTGTACTTACTTGCAATAGAAATTATGCGTTTGAATGCTATTTGAAATGTACACATCACAAACAAATCACCAACACCACAGTACGAATGCATCAAATCAAAACCATTACGAGCAAAGTGAGTATTTGCAAAAATGTGCCAATATTTGCCAAGTTAACCCGAAAGATTCCCCTACCTAATATGCAATTATCTGTGATACAGTTCAAAAACTTTACCTTTTATTCCTAGTTCCTTGAAATTTTCCAATACATGTACGAAATAATAATGTTTCTGACATCTAGGGAAACCTTTTCCAGAATTCTTTCAGGGAATCCTTTTTCCTTTTCTTTATTTATCAATGTTCAATCTTTTTTTCTTTATCAATCCAAAAATTCCCCACCAAAACTCATACATTAATCTTCTAAATCAGTTGATATTTGTTGTTTAAAGTTAAAAGACACAAATCTATTAAATTTATTAAGTGAGTTTTATTTTTCTTATTGATACGATTGTATTAAAAAAAAGTCTTAACATTTTTATTTCAATATAAAAAAAACATTTTTTTTTATTTAGATATTTGTAATCAATAAACTTGTATTTAAAACTAAAATATATTGCATAATCCATTGTAAAAATTATACGTTTGTTATATTTCTTAGGCTCTGCATTTAGCACATTATTCATACAATAATAAACATCAAAAGATTACGAATAATGAGTGCATAAACAATTAAGGCACTTTTAAAGAAAATTAATATACATTTTATAAATAATTTTTATTTTAGGAAGTCATTGAATCAATCTGACATGCTTTTGTGAAAATTATATTCAAGTTGTTGTTCAATATGCAGCCTTTTTCATACGCCTATGGAATATAACTTTATTAAAAGAAAATTAATATATATTTTATAAATAATTTTTATTCTTAGGAGTTACCGAATCAATCGGGCATGTTTTCGAGAACATTATATTTAAGTTGTTGTTCAATATGGAGCTTTTTTCTAACACCTATGGAATATAATTACATTTCTCATTGCTAAATTTATTGGAAAATTGTATTATATAAGCAAATGCTTTTATCTAGATTATGATCATTATCATTTATATAAAACATATATTTTTTTTGTTTCTGAAATTTTTTATTTGAATAACAGCCAAATTGTAAGCATTAATTTCCCGAAATGTTTAGAGTATCGTAAGCAACAAAACACATGATGCAAAATAAGTAATATTTTGCATCATGTGTTTTTTGCTGGTAGCAAAACTTTATAGTACAACTTAATGTGCTATAAAGTTTTGCATCATGTTGGAATTAACATTATTTAAATGTTGCCATATTATTTGAGTACGTAGGGTCGGTGCTTCCACAAACATGCACTCGCAAGATCTTCGATGTGTATTAGAAAACAAAAAGAAAGGTTATTTAATATTTTTACCGCATTCAAGAAAACGAGAAAAAAGATTACAAAAACGTCAAAGGGCAAGAAAATGACAGAAATTCAATAAAGCCATCATAGTAACTGCTGAACTGAATGTCAAGCTCGCAAGTTCTGTCAGCATCAAAACAATACAGAGAGCTTTATAAAACTTCATAAGCCAATCGTCATGGATCAAAATTCCTCTTAAAGGAAAACAGGTATCAATACAAAAGCCTAAGCTATGGGGAAAGAGAAAACGGTCATGTAGTTGTATGAATCTTGCTTTACAATGACTTCGTCTTTTGAGCCAGTGAGCTAGCTTCTCGAGCTTACGATAAAACAGTTTCCTGCTGAGAAGGAGAAATATTGAAAGATGGTGGCAAGGTCACTTTGCTCTCATAGTCAAGGACTCCCTTTTCCAGCTTGGAAGAGAAATCTGCTTGTACGCTATCCATTTCGAACACCGTTAATGGTATTTTCTAGATATTGAAGAAACTATTTAACCAGATCCCTTTGCAAAGCGCGAGACCTACATTAATCTACTTTCAGAAAGCTATAAGGAAATTTTTAAATACAAACTGTGATCATCCTCCTTACATT
Organism: Trichonephila clavata; assembly: GCA_019973975.1. Taxonomy (NCBI): domain Eukaryota; kingdom Metazoa; phylum Arthropoda; class Arachnida; order Araneae; family Nephilidae; genus Trichonephila; species Trichonephila clavata. The sequence goes on along the minus strand of BMAO01022198.1, from coordinate 17,873 downwards.
AATCACAGCAACGTATTTTTTCTTATCTGCAAATTTTTTTCCAAACTATATATGTATTGTCTTTAGATCAATAGTTAAAAATTACGTACTTGAAATATTTTACTAATTCTCATGCATACATAATGCGTTAAAGTTTATTTTTATATTTGTAGAAATACAAAATGCACTAATCGAAAGAAACTTTTCATTGTACTCAATTTTCTTCAATTTTCACTTACAAAGTTAAGCAATCTATCAAACCTATGTTTAGATTATTTTATTTTGAATGGGCGCTATTTAGGCTGAAATAGCAATACTTTATTAATTTAGTTTAAATGTTTCGCCCCCCCCCTTATATAATCCTTCATATACAATCCAAAGTTCTCATTAACTTCTTAAATCATCATTCTTATTGCAGTTTCGATTGTTTCACGGAAAATTTTTGTAATTATTATTTGCTTATATTATGCCCTCAGTCCAATATTAATTGAACACGTAAACAGTAAATCCTTCATTGGTATGCTGTAAGCAAACAGATTTCAACTTGCACCAAGTGCTCCTAAATTTATGAGAATACCGCTTTACTTAGGGTAAAGAATGAATAATTTTTTCATGTCATAAAGTTAACACATTTCTCGCTGAGAAATTCTCCTTTTCAAATGGGAAGATTTGAATTGAAAATGAGATTGGATCTATATTTCACATGTGTCCAATAAATACAATTCATCTATTTCTTATTGTAATTCCTTCATTACATCCAAATGTAAGCTTTTCTCTAATGTCTACCTTTGTCAATAAGATTCTCAGTGAAACTGATTTTCAAGATAGAGTGTACAAAGTCACAATAGATGTTTTAACTTTATATTGATCTAACACAATAGGGTATTCAAATACATTCTGTTAAGATTTCCAAATGGGAACTCATCTCCCCACCCCCAAGTACGTCTACACGATTAGAATATTGACATTATCTTACAACTGAATCAGGGTTCCGGCTGGATAAAATGAATGTAGACATTGCACTCGTTTAATCAGCCGAATGGACAGCAGATAGCGAAACAAAATTAGCTCCGAACCATTTGACAGTGAAATGTCTGAATCACATTTGAATTCTACAAAAGATAAATATATTTTAACTAATTTGGCTGTTTTATAAGCTAACGCGTTGCGACGATTTATATGAAAGATAATTTCTAACATTGACTGCATCTTTAAACTTTTATGATTTAAAAATGCAAATATTTTTTACATAAACTATTACAGGCATTATAATACTTTAAAAATAAACTAGAAAGTATTAAGTATAATTATTTGCTTTCTAAATATATTTTTGAATAATTGTAACATAAACTACTATAAGTATAAGTTAGAATATGATATTTATCAATAGCTTTGTTTTAACTTCATTAGAATATTAAACTAATTTTTTGTTCGTATTCTGCGCTTTTAGAAAAAGGAAACACAATAATCTCATCAAGTATATATATTTTTCTTTTTTTTATTAAAAAATTGAAAATAAATTTTACTCAAACTAGTAAATTTCGAATATAATCTGAGTTATATTTTTGTAATAAAAACTAAAAACTTATTGTCGATATAAAAATGTTTTATACACTGCTGGCCACCGTAACTGCAACACCCTGAAGGAAGCACGCAAATAACATGAAATTTACAAAATGCATTAGCGGAGGTGAGATATGCAAATGATTAGAATTTCAGGGCAGACACACATCACGCTCGCCTGTGGCGCCACCTCAAAGCGCTATTTAAGGATTGGAGATTTCGACGATTTCAAGATCAGCAATTGTGTTTTTCTTGTGGTTTTTTTCAAAAAACTCTCGGTTATGTCTCGTAGAAAACAGTGATCAGCTTTGAGCAAGTGTCCGAGTTCGACAGAGGCAGGATAGTGGCCTACCGAGAATGTGGATTATCTTTCATGGAAATCGGTAGTCGTGTTGGACGAAACCAAACAAAAGTAATGCGGATATGTGACCGTTGGATGCAGGAGGGTACGAAGGACCAACGTGGTCTATCGCCTCCACCTCAGTGCACCACTTCACGTGAGGACAGGCAAATTGTGCGCATGGTAGTGACGGATCGCTCAGTCACATTACGAACCATAGCACAGAACATTGAGTCTGTAACGCATCATTCAGTGTCGGCGCGTACCATTGGACACCGCTTACAGCAGAGTGTTCTGTCTGCAAGACGTTCATTGCTTGGTCTACCCTTGACGCAGAAACTCAGACGTCTCCACCGCCAATGGAGCAATGAAAGATGGATGTGGGCTGCAGAATGGAATGAAGTTGTTTTTATTGACGAGTCACGCATATGTCTGCAACACCACGATAGTCGGATTCGAGTCTGGAGGCACCGTGGAGATAAGATGCTGAACAGCTGCGTTATGCACCGTCACACTGGTCCTACACCTGGTATTATGACATGGGGTGGTATTGGATATCAATGTTGCTCTCCTCTAGTAACCATTGCCGGTACTTTAAACAGCCAGCGCTACATCTCCGAGGTGTTGGAGCCAGTTGTCCTTCCTTACCTTCAGGCTTGGCCACAGCCATATTTCAACAGGATAATGCGTGACCACATGTGGCACGCATTGTCCAAAGGTTCATCGTCAATCACCAGGTTGAATTGCTTTCCTGGCCGGCTCGCTCTCCAGATCTTTCGCCGATAGAAAACATGTAGTCCATGGTTGCTCAACGATTGACCCAGATTACACCCCCAGCTGTCACACCACATCAACTTTGGCAAAGTGTGGAAGCTGCTTGGTCTGCTGTACCCCAAGAAAACATCCAAAGTCACTTTGAATCAATACCGAGACGTGTGGCAGCTGTGATCTCCAACAATGGCGGCTACTTTGACTACTGATTCTGGCAGGAACCACACTTCACAGAAGTCTATAAATTTAATCATTTGATACTTGGTCAACATGTTGTCTACAAAATAAATTTTGTTGTGCTATTCTCTTGTCTTTCTTGGTGTTGCATTTACGGTGGCCAGCACTGTAAATCATTAGATATCAGTAAGGTATATTTTTTTGAAATTTTTACTTTAAGTCAGTGAGAAAGCCAGTTAGGGAAAAAGATCTTCTGTAGATAACATTTTTAGCAAATTCAACATTTTTATCTCATCCCGAAAATATTGTATTAGCATAAAACAAAATTATATATTATTTAATACTTCATAAGAACCAAAGAAGCATTTGAAATTATATAAAAGTGAAGAAAATGATTTACATTTGAAATTAACTATTTATAAATGCAGTTCGAAACAAAATGTGAGTAATTAATAACCCTTTTTTGCCTCCTCATTTCAACTTATTTAATCTTCCTTTATTTTTGATTCCCTTACTATAGTTTATATGTATGGCATGACTCTAGGTTATTGGGAAATGTATTGAAAAAAATATCAGAAACATCGATATTTTCAAAAAGACATAAGCAAATGTGTTATTTGAAATACAATTTCCACTTAGAAACATAAAAATATGCTTCAATTTAAAGAAATATTATCTAAAGATATAAAATACACGTAAAATCTTTATGTACTTAAAAATCAAAAGGTTTTTTCCCCTGTTATAATCAATTGAATACAATTTCATCTGGTGTTGCACGAATAAGACTAAATAAATGTATGGTGCTAATAATAGTTCATTCTTAAAATTTCTACAAGCGTTTAGTATGTAGGATACTGAAGTATCTATACTTGAGATCACGTAATTTGTGTAATATGGTAATAACTTTTTTATAATAAAACAAACGTACAATAGCATAAAGAAATTTCATAGAAGTTGCAAAAGAAAATACTCGTCAGAATGTCAGTTACAAAGTATATAAGTATATATATATATATTATAGTGGCCTGATAATTTAAATTCTTACATTATAATGGAATTATATTGAAGTATAAACTGTTTAAATAGTTTACTCCGTTTGAAATGTTTGCATCTTTATGGAATATATTTGTTTAAAGTATAACATTTTAAGTAATTCTTGCATTATTTTTTATTTTTATTTATATGTTTGAGATACATTTTAATACATATATATAAGACTACTTAATAAAATTAAAAGGTTCCGAGATGATATTTTCTCCCTTCAACTTATTAAGGAAAGATTAGGGACTTAGAAATATCTCCGATTCTTTCACTGAAAAAAATATTATTTTATTTTTACGAGCCTTCCATCAAAGCTATTAGTCCTACCAACATGGAATTTGTTTGGAGTGGATCTTTTGTTAAATAGAGACATGGTAAGATCAAGTTTTGTGAAAATTGACTCCCAAATGGGGTTGAAGAGCATTATATAAAAAATTCCCATTTTTGATTTAGACTCATGTCCATAAATTAAGGATAATTCAGAATCACACAGAAATTGAAATCTAAAATAAAAATTTCACCTGTAGAATTATCACACACATCTTGAAGAAGAATATGCAAATTACAGGAAACCACCAGATGGCGCGGATAGTACGTCACAATGACGAGAGTGTAAAAGAGGGGTATATAAGGAATGGTGGCAAAGAAGAAAAATTATTCACAAGCGCTTTAAAAGCCTTTCAGTGCAATAACCGCATAGTTATGGCACAAATGAAGCCTTTGGATGATTTTTTACGTGGTAGAATTATCGGACGACTGGAATGTGGACGTAACAGCTGGAAGTATCCGAGGAACTTGGAATCGCCCAGAGTGTCATCTCCAGGCTTTGGCAATGATTCCAAGATGATGGTAATATAAGTAGATGTTACAGCGCAGGTCGCCCCCGAGTTACAACGCCGAATGAGGACCGGTATTTGGCAGTTACCGCCAAAAGAAACCGACGGAGCACAGCATCAGACCTATCTCGTCAGCTCTTTCAGCTACCGGCACGTCAGTTTCAAGGCAGACCGTATACAGACGCTTACGGCACATTGGTCTATATGCTCGTAGGCCTGTCAGATGTGTTCCCCTTACCGCAATCACTGTCGCCTGCGATTAACTTGGAATAGAGAGCATGTATTCTGGACACCACAACAGTGGTCTTGTGTAATGTTTTCCGACGAGTCCAGGTTTAGTTTGCAGTCTGATTCTCGCCGGAATTCATATGGAGAGCGCCAGGTACCCGTTACCACCAAGAGAATACCATTGAACGACACCGTTACGGTGGTGCAGGATGGCTCGTTTGGGGAAGAATTATTCTTGGTTCCAGAACTGACCTGCATGTTCAGAGTGTAACGATGACAGGCCACATCTATCGGGATGTCATTCTGGAACATTATGTACGATTGTTTTGGGGCGCCATGGATACAGTATTTCTGTTTATGGATGACAACGCCCGTCCTCACCGTGCAAACATTGTAGACGAATGCCTTCAATCGGAGGATATCACCCGTATGGATTGGCCAGCATACTCAACGGACTTGAATCCAATAGCGCATGTGTGGGATATGCTTGGCCGACGAATTGCAGCCCGTCAACCCCTTCCCACCTGTCTACCGGAACTTCGGAGGGCATTGCTTGATGAGTGGTGTAATATTGCCCAAGATCATATTGATAATTTTATACTCAGCATGCGTAGGCGTTGTAAGGCCTGTATTGCATCGTCCGGGAGACATATATATGTAGAGTGGTTAACGGAGTGCCTGTTTCCTTGTGGAAACTTAACCTCCTATCGTGAAGATTGGGTGTAGCTTTAGTTGGCTTTACCTTAGCCCAGTACCTCAAAATAATATCGTGAGGATTTTTTTTTTGATTAGTTAGTTAGAATTGATAATATGGATGTTGAAAAGAAATGGATGTGAAAAGAAAATTTTAAATGAAGGCAGCATTTTGAATGTTTAGTTTATTATTGCAGTGCGCATCGGGGGGCCGAGTGCGCTTGCGTGCGGGTTTAATAATTTTAATGAGAGCGGCTAGCGGGAAGACCCGTCTAGTCGGAGTAGGTGCGCGAATGAGAGTTGCCTGAAAATGCAGGGGTTAAAATGCCAATCGGGTTGCAGCCTCTCGTGGGTGGGAGAGGCTTCTGGGTGGAAGTTGGAAGTATGAAGTTTTTAGTTTTAGCAGAGGGATGTGTGTGTGTTTCTGGGTCTATTTATGAGAGGGTTTAGAGGATATTTTTCTATTCTTTGGATTGCTCTATTTTCGTGGGTGTCGATGTTAGTAAAGAATTTGATGGCGATCTTTTTGATCACCTCTTTGAGGGTTTTAAGGTTTAGAGCAAACCTCATATCATCGTTTCGGATGTACCAGTCAGCTTTTGTGATGGTACGGATAATTAAGTTTTGAGCTCTTTCGATGATGTTTATATTCGAGTAGGCTGCATGACCTCAGTTTGGGCAGGCGTAGATGAGGGTGGGTCTTAGGATTTGGGTATAAATAAGCATTTTGTTTCTGAGAGATAAAAAGGATTACCGGGAAATTAGTAGGTAGATTTTAGCCACGGAAATTCTGAAATGTTTACGTAATCGTGTGATGTGTTGTTTGAAAGGAGTCTTTTATCTAGAATGACACCAAGGTATTTGGTGTTTTGAGACCAGGGTATGTGAGTGTTATGTAAAAAAATAATCTGGTGGTTTCTTTTTAATGTGACGAGAAAGGAAGACGGCCTCCGTTTTGCCGGGACAAATACTCCGTATTAACCATCATACTAACCATGTTATACTGTTTTTTGTAAATAGGTTCTTTTTGAAATTTGCTCCAGGGAGTAAAAATCACAATTTTTATTAATTATGTGAAACATATAGCATCTTTTTTGCTCTTTACCTTTTGTTTAATAAATAGACTTTACAAATAAGTCAAATTTGTTTTGCTTTTGTCTCTTTCTTTGCCTGACTTCATTATCCTTAATTTATGGACATGAGTGTATATCCCATGTGTGCGAGTTTCAAAACTTTTATTATTAAAATGTTTTAAGATATTTATTTAAACAAATGCACATATAAGCAGTTCTTAGATTTTGATATATTTTACCTGTAAATTGTTATTAGATTTTGCTTTCATTCGTGTACAATAATAAAAGCTGTAGGCTTTTAAAATCATGTAAATAAAAAATAATGGCCTAAACATCTTTTGTATATGTTGTGCATTTTATGAGTTGACAAACTGAGCATGGAATTAAGTGTGTGTATTTATTTTTTTTATAATAATTAAGATAACATTTTATGAAATATTGATCTTCCATTCGTTTTCTTCTATATATTCATTAGGGCAATATACTGTTAATTGCTCTACACTTGGGCAATTTTTTATGGTAAGCAGTTTTAAATAAGTTAGTTAACGTTTTATAAAAGTTTGACTATTCGATGAATATTATATCATGCTATTCATGGAATGGAAACTTCAAACTCATTTTTCTCCATGTTTAATTTTTATACATATACTATTATTCAAAACCCTAAAATTTTTTTGATAACTGAAGTATGGGTTTGAAATTTTTATACATGTTCTGAAATGTATGTTTTGTGAAACTGTGCACGTTCAATTAGCATGTTACTAACATGTTTAGTAATTTTTCTAAAAAACTTCAAAATCAAAATGTTTTTTTGCGAATTTTGGAAGTTTAAATATAAAAAAAATTAATAAATAATTAAAGAACAGCAGCAGAAAAAACACATGTACAGTTTTATGTAGTATATTATAAGTTTACTTGGAAAAAATATTTTGAAAGAAAAGAGGCATGTTTAAAACAGCCTTAGGAATTTAAAAAATGTTTTAAAAAATTCAAAAAATTTTAATTTTTCCAAAACTTTTCAACAAATTAAAATTTGTTGCATGGAGTTATTATTAAATATTAACCTTTATAAAATACAATTAAAACTAATCATCAAATATTATAAATAAAAAAAAATGAAGATGGTACCATGTTGCCTTAAATTAAAAATGTATACATAGTAACAAACAAAAATAATAGTTCAACAGCATATATAGAAAGAAAATTGTTCGTTGTATCCCTGTAGCACAATGGATAGCACGTTGGACTTCTAATCCAAAGGTCGAGGGTTCGAATCCCAACTGGAATGGCTTAATTTTTAAGAATGACATTTCATTTTTACTGTACTTTTTTATTAAATTAACTAAATTTAATTAATGAATAAACAATAACAAAACAATAAACATAGTTCAACAAGTAATTGTTTAAGAAGGAAAATGGAATATTGCAAGGACAATCGCATTCTATGTTGTCACTTAATATTGAGATTCTATCCATATGTATATACATTCTTATATTAATTGTAAGTATTTATTAAAAAGTAACTAAAATAAAATTGTTCTTTTTGACCTAAGTAGGAATTGACGTAAAATTGTTTTTTTATATTACTTATTTTTAAATCAAGATACTTGGGTTGAAAAAAAATGTTTTTCAATATAATAGAAAGCTTAATGCTAGGATTAAGATATCAATTACTTAAAAACTACGCATGGCCAGAAATCATTCGGAAATAAGGAAGAAGCTAGGTGCAAAACTGGTATACATTTATAGAGAAATAGAAGATGGATTTAAGCTAATAGTTTTATATGATTGTTTTATTTGTTTTGTGGATTCAGCACTTTAAATTTCTTAATGTTTCAAAGTTGTAAAAATGATGGTAATTTATTTTTCATTTAAAAGGTGGATGTGCATAAATTTTAATAAGAAATTGAGAGAGAAAATATTTAAAAAAGATTTTATGCACTTAGTTACTGAGTTATCCATTGGAAAAGAAATAATTTTCTTAAGAAAACATTTTAGAAGAAGAAACCAGTATAATTATAAATATACATGAAGTCAGGATTTTTTTCTTTTCTTTCCAATGTTGCTGTGAATCTTTTTTAATGTTTCGATTTACTTACAGAGTCAAATAAAGTTCATTAATCTTAAATTAGTTTCAGAATTCCAGTTAATACATCAAATTTTGTAACAGAAAGCTATGAATTCAAAATGAAGCGAAAATGAGCCATTGGTAGAAGGGTGAAAATAAATTATCTAATTACAAAGGTTTCATCGAAAAAATAGGACGCAGATATTTTACAGCATGAAATGAAACTTTCCAGGAATAAATTATCATAATAACTAATAACTTAAGTAAAAATATTCGTATGCATCTAAAAATGCAAATCTGTTAAGAAAAGAAATTTAATTTCATTAAGGATGCAAATTCAGAGTCTTCCAAAATCAGTTATATTAATATATGCATTGTCATAGAGAAGAAACAGTTTGAAAGTTTGAAAAACCACTTTTTTAAATAATAGCAGCAACACAAAGGGAACAAAAGTTTTATGTTAAGATGTTACATTATTTTAAGCATTTGTTTCTCTATTACAAGCATCTAAACTATGTTCTTTTCCAGTATTCAGTTTTCTGTTTAAAAAATATACTGAATAGATCTAACAATGTTTTCTTTTTCTCTGAATTTCTTTTTTTTATTTAATATATATATATATGCATGCATGTATGTATATATATTTAACAATTAACAATTTTAAATAAGCAGTTAATCATGTAATGCATCAATTTAAATTTAAATAAGTAGATAACGTAACTGAAATGGAGAAATGCAATTAATGATTATGATTATATATGTCATTTCATCTTGTAACTATCACCCAGTTGATAGTTACAAAACCTTCGCTATACATTTTTACTCATTAAAATTATTAATAAAAAATTATGCGAACTGCAATGTGTTTAGATCTACAAGTATTTAATTGTAACGAGATAGCTGATGAGTTGATAAAATGAGTTTATAGTTATTAAGAGATTATATCTTTGTTACGACTTCAATGCCCATTGTCAACTCTGGAATTATAAAGACACAAATTCTGCTGGATTGGTGATGAAAGATCTTTTGTATTCTGATAAATTGGAGCTTGTAAACAAGGAATCAGACATCCCATCCCATTTACACTGTAACGGCAGTAGAACTAGTCCAGACTTGAATTTTGCCTCTGCAGGCATTTTAGATGTTGCAGAAAGGGAAGTAATTTAACCACCGCATGATTGTTATTACTTACAAATTTAACGCTAAGAAATCACTGAGAAATTCTGTCAGGTACAGATGAAACTTTACTAAAGCTAATTGGAATATATTTACTCTAGATGTTGGATCTATCTTCGGTTTTACTTCCAGTTTCTGTGAAGCAGGCGGGAGTATTCATTGCAATTTTTCTAGATTTCAAAAAATTATTTGTTTATTATTTATTGTTTATTAATTTAAATTTAAACCAGTGTTTCTCTAACTTTCACTATTGGCGACCCAATTTTCAATCATAACTTTTGTAGCGCCTTCCCCCCCTCCCTTATACAATAATAATGTAATTAATGCAATAATAATGAACTTGGCGCTAAAGCTACAATACGAACTTATAACCAAGTAACCGTACAAATTAACAAGACAAGTATTAAATTTTGTGTATGTTAATTTTAAAAAAAATATACATTTTAAGCAAATTACTTTTAAATAGTCGGATTATTATTATGTTATTTTTTTTTACTTTCACTAATTTTTAAATTGGAGTGGATTGCAAAATAATATTTAATTAAAGGTATATTTCCTCCGCCATCCATTTCCAAAAGTTGAAATGTCATTAGAAAAATAGTCTGTGGTCTATGTTGTTCTCTATCATATCCATCACATCTAGCATTATCAGGAACGTCTGCGTGAGTCTGGGCAACTTATCGGGCGGCTGCGCAAAACATGTAAAAATGCTGTACCTCGTAGAATTTTAGTTAGTCTTGGTCGAGTCGATACTTCTATAGATACCGAATCTACCTAGAATGTGCATTTTATAATTTGCGCTTCAGTTGTAATTTACGGTATTAAGTCTTTACGGCAGTAGATTAACAAAAACATGGATAAATTTTTAAGTCATAAGCAAACATTCGAAGATAATAAAGCATCAACAAGTGCACAGACGAGCATAGTTCCGAAAATAAATCAAGTAGGTATTCTCAAGAACATTTAAAATTTCGATTTATCACTACTAACGTAAATGGAGAAGAAAAGCCCCTGTGAGTTATTTGTTCAAAAATATATTAGTAGGAGACAGTACGCAACCTAATAAACTTAAAAGACCTTTGGAAACACTTCATGGTGAGTACATTAACAAGCCTCGAGAGCTCTTTGAATTAAAATTAAAATCATATGAAAAACAAAAGGCATTTTTCTTAAAAAAACGTTGTCAGTGAATGACAAAGCTTTACTTACTTCATACAAAGTATCATACAAAATAACAGATGTAAAGGCCTCACACTATTGGCAAAGAAAGCTTATTTTGCCAGCACCAATTGAGATCTTAAAAACCATTGTGTAGAAATTTTGCCAAAGAGTTGCTGTCCATAGATTGCAACTGTTTTGGAAAATCAATTGTAATTCTAAGCCTCACAGAATTAGAATTAATGTTAAATAACGAAAAAGAAGGAAAAATTCCGATGAAGAATAATTGTGTTACTTTTAATATTTAAAGCAAGAAGACTTCAAAATGTTTTAACCCGCACTCGATACTAACGTTATTTGTCACGTGGGGTGACTGGGTCACCCCAATCTTTTTTAATAATTTTTATTGTACACGATAAAAATCACAATTCTAGTAAATGATTTAATTAATATAAAACATACTTACCTACTTTTAAATACTTTTTAATTTTTGTTTGAATAATTGGAGAAAAAATCCAATAAAACTGAACTAAAATATTTTAATTGTGCGAGACCTTAATAAAGGATGTAAATCACAGTCACTTTTCGCTAACATTACAGGAATGCCATTTTCAGGCATTTTCATTTTCATTTCATGTCCATCGCTTTTTCTAAGATTTTGTAAAGAAACGATTGCCCTCCCAAAAAAGAGGGAGATATGTGACAAATGATTTTAGTTTCTCTTAACACTGTCATATTTGTCTGAAGATACTCTCAAGCCCATTGGTAACAAACAATCAGTTTTCTGGGAATTAACAATTTCGTGAGCCTGCGGTTACTTTGCACCTCATGGGACCACTCCCGGGTTGAAAGTGTATTCAATGTAAAAATATGGATGTTAGTTTTAAAAAAGAATTATGTAAAACGTTTTTCATTATGCTTTATATGTTTCAGAATGCTCTTAAGAAAATCTCCTAAACGGTCCTTCAATCCTCTGTATTCTTTTCGAAATATCATAAAACTCCTATAGAATAAATCGCAACAAAAACACATTATTTAAAACTTCCCTAAATGACAGTGATGAAATTTTTATCTTTGTACACCTTTTCTTTGGGTCAGGGTTTTGTTTTTTCTCTGAAAGAGTAGTATTTTAGGTTTAAAAAGAAAACGTAACGAAAATTCTCTCACCATGCGATTACAGCACAAATAAAACAATTTTTTTTAAAATTTGGTTACTGGATCAAGATAGCTTGAAGTGGAGACGACGTAATATGGTCAAATGGTATATATAAATTATATCAGTGTAAATGTGTATTTTTTATTTGTCTGAAAATACTTTGTTTTAATTCATTTTAGTAAATTAATTTGTTTAAAACTTTTACTTTCGATATGCTCGCCTCCCCAACCCTTGTAGGTTTATTACGCCCCCCTAGAGGGGGCACCCCATAGTTTAAGAAATGCTTATTTGAACCTTTCAAGAATGAAAATCTTGTCATTCTTATAGAAATATCTTCTAAGGCTCGTAGTGTTTTGGAGCATTCATAAAGGGCCGAGGATATTTAATTTTGGAGAAAGTGTGTTACTATCATTCGTAAAGTAATTCTTTCTGCTAAAAGAAACCGTTTCAATAATTTCATTTCTGAAATTCATTATACAAAGGATGGCAAAAAAGTTTATAACTACGTGAACAAATTATTCTGGTCTTTCACCAGTGAACCCTTGAAAATTGGTAGTCGTTTTTTAACTGATAACATCGATATTTGTAACGTCTTTAATTCCTCTTATTCTTTTAGACAATACTTGGGGACCTTAACACCCAACAGAAGTCTGTTAGACAGGAACTTCATAACCCCGCCTCTTATTTAAATTGTGGATACGAGATTTCTTACAAAAACTTTAATAAAGTAGATTTTATAGATGCTAATAAACGCGTTGGCAAGAGCCCTGGCCCCGATAATTTCCATCCTAAATTCCTGAAAAACTTTAGCAGAAATGTACTTTCTATACTATTGGAGCTCCACAACTACAGTTAGAACATGGGTGTTCCAGCTATTTGGGTAAAAGGCGATAATTTATCCTATGCTTAAAAGTAAGAAACTCTCGGATAATTTAAATAGTTTTCGACCTATTTTTTTGACAAGTGTTTTATCTATGGTCAAAAAGGAAAGAATGATTATATTTCGTCTAAGCTGCTTTCTCGGGTTTAATAACCTTTTATATCAAACTCAGGCCGGATTTTGAAAATGTATGTCTACAAAACAACAAGTTACCTTGCTAAGTCAATGCATAAAGGACGCCCTCGATCAGACGTACTCTGTCATAGCTGTGTTTGTGGACTTAGAGGCTGCTTTTGATAAATTTTGGTTACTCAAATGTATCTGGAAATTACAAAACTTGGATGTGTGCAGTAATGTGCTTTCTTGGATCAATAGTTTTCTTTCACAACGCTTTTGCGCCACTCGTTTTGGTGATTCCTTGTACAACTTAAAGCAAAATGAAACTGGCTTGCCCCAGGGCACTGTGATCAACCCTCTTTGTTCAATATCTTTATCGATGATCTGTCAGGTATTCTGAATTCAGATGGACTGACTAATGTCACCTTTTTGTGAATGATCTTGATGTTTGGTGATGTGCATCTAAAGAAGAGCAGTCCTAGCTAAATACTATCCTGAATAAGTGTCTTGAGAGACTGCAAGTCTGGTGTTTGAAAACTAATATGACCATGAACTTAATGAAGACTACTATTCAGTATTTCACATTAAATAGACAAACTTTCGAATATAACCTTGCTTTTAGGGGCTCTGGTTTGCAGAATAAAGATGTTAACAAAAAGAAAAAAAGATGTTAACAAAAAGATGTTAAGATATTCGTTAACAAATTGAAGTAGACCAAGCATGTTGAACGCGTCTTCTCAAAACCTAGGAAGAGACTTCCCATTCTCAAAAGACTAGCTGATGCTAAATGGGGATGTAGCAGATCTACCCATAACATTATTTATAAGAGCTAAGTTTATTGTAAGAGGTGTTGGTTTCTGGTTCGAATAAAGTCTCGGTAATGCTTGACGTTTTCTTAAACCAGGCCTTACACTTGATTACTGGAGGGGTACACAAATTACGACTGTGTACTAGCAGTGCATTTATTTTGGGACCTACAGTCAATGACTATCTTGATTTGAAGGAATGCAGCTGACTAGACTCCCAAATATTTCCTTTTGGCGTGAATATTACTTAAGGTACGACTCCACGTAATCTATAGGCTCAGAAGGCATTCAGTGCCTCCGAGAGATCATCCAATACAATGCTATGTATGACAAGAACTATGAACTATTATCTCACAAATATCTAGAGGAATTTTTGGTTCTCGAGATATCAGATTGAATTTGACTTCGAGCGTGAGGAAAAATGACATTTGCCCAACTGATCTTCGTGACATCGCTTTTGAAACCAATTATACCCGCTATCCCTTCTACACAGATGGTTACCTCTTGGATTTCACCCAGGCTGCGGTTGTTGGAGTTTTTTGTGATCTTTCTTCTTTTTACTTACATGTCGATTCTCATAACTCTCATTATGACGGTGAAATTGAGGCCATTCATTTGACCCTTCATCATCTTTCTGCCCACTTCTCTACTCCTGATAAGACTGTAATTTTATCAGATTCAAGTTCTGCCCTTCAGGGCCTGGCAAGTAACCAATACAGACAAAAATCTCGAAAATACCAAGCTGCAGTTAGCTACTGAGCAGAATTATAACAAAGGTTGTCTTCCAGTGGATGCCTTCCCATAGTAGCCTTTGGGGAAATGAAGTGGTGAAGAACTGCCAAAATAAATCATAAATGGTTCTAATGTAATCTGTGTCTGGGACTTTTCTCATACTGCGTCTGTAGCTCAGTTTATATTATTGACTGGACATGACTACCTATGTGCTCATTTCTTTCGCTTTAATCTGACTGGACATGACTACCTATGTGCTTTTTTATTTCGTTTTAATCTGACTGGCTTATCTGTTTGCGTTTTGTGCTTCTGGACAATTCATTGACGCTGCTCATCTAGAAGTATGCTCTGCACTTAAGGGTTTGGACTCTATTGTGAAAAAATATTCGAGTCTAATGACCTGATAATCAACGGCCAGGCTTTTGATAAATAAAATTAAGAGATTATCTCTCCTTTATAATAAATGTAAAAAATTCAAAAATAAGAGCAAGTTCGAGTAATTTCAGAATATGGTTTGCAAAATGAAAGGAAATTTGTGTTAACTTCACACTACAGCCATAATTTTCCAACAGTTTACTCGAAGTAAAATTTATTCAAATTTTATATTAGTACTATTCAATCCTGTTGATCAGCATGTATGTGATTTTCTTAACACTAGAACATCCGTCGGTGTCGAATGGACATTGTAACTTGTTTAAATTGTTCTCTGCCCCGCATTTTTACTAAGAATTTGAAACATTTCCGTGGTTTTTAAGTATTTTATATGGTGATTACACATAAAAAGTGCTGTGATTCTTAGATAAATAATAAAATGTTTGAACTGAAAATATCTGGAACATCCGCTGGTGTCGTTTCGACACCAAGGCAACTTAAGTTGTTGTCGTTCAGCAAAAGATTGTTCACTAAGTAAATACCATTATTAAAACAAACTTCCGAAAGCAATATCGCACATTAATTTGACTTTGAATGCAATGCCCTTTGGTTCACAGCGGAAATGAGTCAGTTTTACTAAAACCGTTGTGTCTAAGCGTTTCGTAGCATAGGATTTGCTTATCAGCTCATAAAAAAAAAATTTGATTTTCGAACCTTATGCAGAGCAGACACTATGAATCGATGATTCATATAAAAGATCTAAGCCTTGATGAAATTGTTAATGCGTTGCGTGAGCTTTCTGAGAATGAATCGGATGGTGGTGAGCTGTCTTGTTCTAATTTAAATTCTGATGAAGGCATAAGATTGAGTGAAAGTGACTGCGAAGCATCTGAAGAAAGTGCAGATGTAATTGACAATATTCCAACAAATCCTAACATATATATGTGGCTAGGGTGGCACAGAATGGATACCCCATAATAGCATTATTTCTGACAGATTTGCGTCTCGAAATGTTTCGCGACAGAGCAGTAGTACAACAAGCTTTGCAAACATAATGTCAACGTGAGATTTTTTTTATGATATAAAGAGTCATAATATATGATTATTACATGAAAAAATATTTAAAAGTCTTATACTAAACCCTACTGAATAGCAGTGAAAACTTTAGAGAAATATTTAGTTATTACAACTATTTTATATCGCGGTGTCAAAACTACACTGGTGAACGTTTAAGGTTAAGGTGTGTCAGGGGTTTGAAATCCTGGACATTGTAGTGTTAAATTATTGTGTGTTGTATCTTAAATATTATTGAGATCATTAGTGGTCATATCTAAATTTCATGATCAATTTTATCCATATCTAGTTAAATTATATATAAATTGTACATTTTTATCCATCATTACAAGTAAATATTTTTTTTTTGAAAAAAATCAAGAATAAAATTTTGCTAATTTATTTTAAATCTGGTGAAAAACATAGGAATAAAAAAAATGCAGTGGATTTTCTGTATGAAATCTTCTTACATAAATATGCAATGCTTTTAAATTTGAATGGACTGTTCCAATTTTAGCTTCAATTAATTGCACTCAACACAGACACAGTTAAGACTATTCACTCAACAATGAAATATGTGTCCTAAATTTTAATTTCTCAATTCTATTTTTCTCTAAATTTTAATTGTAAAAATATGAAACCATATTCACAAGCAATAATGTACAAAAATATTTTTGATGTAAGAAATGCATAATTATTTTATAAGTTTATAAAAATGCCTTAAAAAAACATTTTTCTTTTAATATATATTTCTTTCAATTTACTGAAATATACATTTAATTTGTAACTATTATTTGGCTTGGGTGTTTTAAAAATATAAGTATATTTAGATCCAAATACTTCAAATCTATTATAATGTAATTGTATGAATGTTTAATGAGAAAATTACTCGTGTAAGGTTCAATGCGATATAAGAACTTTGTATTATTTATTTTAACATTTAATTGATCTTTTTAGTTCATTAAATGTAATTATATTTGAAGCTATGCGCATTTTCTTTAAAATAAAGTTCTAATTTTTAATAAGAAAATTAAAATTAAACAAAAGCTAAAAATCGATTTTTTTTAAAAATATAGATGACTCAGGTATTAAAGTAATTATAGTAACATCGTTTTTATAACCCTCTATCCATGAAACTTTAGAGAAAAATTATGTATTAATTTATAAAGAGTGATTTCTTTTAAAACTGACAATATTCAAATCCATTTGTAGCTCAATATAATGAGCTCAATGGCACCAATTTTGGTAAACCGTCTATTGATGACTAGGTAAATAAGATTCCATTTCAAATTATAAGTTGCAGAAATCACCGATGATATTCATGGCGCTGCTGTCATTTGCTAAATCCGATATTAAGGCAAAACTCATACCCGTACTTTCACATGTGACAACAGCTCTAGCAATTGAGAGTATAAAACATGTAGACACTTTAAAGAATAGTATTATCCCCGGAAGTGAGTCTGCTAAGTGGATATGCGACTCACACATTACCATAGCATGTAGTATTGGTAAAGGTGTATTATTTTAATCATTCATAACTCTTTGCGAGCTAGGAACCAGATATAAGTGATGTAAGAGGTTCATTATCTCTCATTGCTTTTAAAAGAATAAATGAGGAATTCGGAGAAACAGAACAAAAATGCTCGCACACACA